>CATIWK010131413.1:0-11046 GCA_949634005.1 Mallotus japonicus | reverse complement strand
GTGGCCGACACCTACAACCGTCATTGAAGTGAGGAGTTTTTTAGGCTTAACTGGCTACTATAGGAGAATTGTGAAGGATTTCTCCAAGATAGCCACACCTTTGACAAGGTTAACTCAGAAGAATGCTAAGTTGTGTGGACAAACAAGTGTGAGGAGCACTTTCAGATGCTCAAGGATAGATTGACTTTAGCTCTAATATTGACTTTACCTTTGGAAAGTGAAGGGTATACAGTGTATTATTATGCTTCTCGAGTAGGGTTAGGATGTGTACTAATGTAGAATAGAAAGGTGGTTGCTTATGCTTCACGTCAACTAAAGAAGCATGAGCAGAATTATCCTACTCATGATTTAGAAATGGCAGCTATAGTGTTTGCTTTGAAGATATGGAGGCACTACTTGTATGGTGTAACTTGTGAGATAGACACCCATCATAAGAGCTTGAAGTACATCTTCTAGCTGAGGGACTTGAACTTGAGATAGAGGAGATGGATGGAACTTCTTAAGGATTATGATTGCTCCATTCTTTATCATCCTGGTAAAGCTAATGTGGTAGCTGATGCATTGAGTAGAAAGTTAGCAGGCAGCCTTGCTCACATCAGCACGGAGAGGAGGCCAATCATTAAAGAGTTGCATGAATTGATTGACCATGGGTTGCAGTGGAAAGGTAACTAAGTCATGTTTGTTGGCTCAATTCAGAGTACGATCAGTGTACTTAGATAGGGTCAAAGTAGCTCAGAGAAGAGACTCATAGTTGTAGAGAATAATGTCAAAGGTATAACAAGGTCAATCTAGAGATTTCGCTATTAATAGTAAGGGTGTACTAAATTTGGGCACTAGATTGTGTGTGCCAGATGCGAATGAGTTGAGAAAAGTGATTAGGAAAAAAGCTCACTTTTCTGCTTATGGTGTTCATCCAGGTTCTACCGAGACGTATCATAATTTGAAAGATACATATTTGTGCAATGGGATGAAAAGAGACATTGCAGAGTTTGCATTTAAATGTCTCACATGTTAGCAGGTGAAATTAGAACATCAAAGACCCTCAAGATTGCTACAATAGTTACCCATTCCCGAGTGGAAGTAGGACATGATTACGATGGACTTTATTTCTGGATTGCCTTGCACATCAAGTGGCTATGATGCCATATGGGTAATAGTTAACAAGTTAATCAAGTTAGCTCATTTCTTGCCAATTAAGAAGACTTATACTATAGATAAGTTGGCCAGGTTGTACATCAATCGAAATGTCTTCCTATATAGGGTATTAGAGAGTATAGTGTCGGATAAAGGAGCAACTTTTACTTTAGTCTTTTGGTAAGAGCTGTATAAAGCATTGGGTACTAAACTTGATTTCAGTACAACTTTTCATCCTCAAACAGATGGCCAGTCAGAAAGGACCATTCAAACGTTGGAAGATATGCTTCGGATGTGTGTTATGGATTTTGGTGGGCAATGGGATTTACCTTGCCATTGATTGAATTTACATATAACAACAGTTTTAATGCAAGTATTGAGATGGCTCCATATGAAGCATTATATGGTAGGAAGTGTAGATCACCCTTGTGTTGGGAAATTGGTGAGAGATAACTAACAGGCCATAAATTGGTACAAGTGACTTCCGAGAAAGTTTCTCTCATCCAACCAAGGTTGAAGACAACTTTTAGTCAACAGAAAAGCTATACTGACCCTAAGAGAAAAGATGTATCATTTTCTATTGGAGATATGGTGTTTCTCAAGGTGTCCTAATGAAGGGACTAATGAGATTTGGTAAGAAGGGCAAGTTAGCTCCAAGGTATATCAGACCCTTTGAGATTCGCTCAAGAGTGGGTGAAGTGGCCTACAGACTGGTGTTGTCGCCAGAATTGTCACGTATTCATCCAATATTTCATGTCTCGATGTAGTTTTTAGGGGTTAATTGCAATGGTGGTTACCCAACTTTACTTTTGTTTCTTTTTGGTCACCTAACATTGATTTTGTTTCAAAAAGGATACTGTTAAAAATTTATAGTCTTCTGAATTTCTCTTTAAAACCATTTTAATCCCTCAATCTCCTTATCTTTTCAATTTGGTCCAGAAATTATAAAAAGTTTGAAAGTTTACTTCTCCTAGGCTATGATACCACTCAAGATGAGTATGCTCTTATTAGGCAGAATCAAAATAAGTTTCAAAATTTTCCTTACTTCCTATATACGTATAGAAAATATGGAGGTATTTGCAAAAAAAATAAAATTTTCTAAATTAAAATAGTAATTATGGATTATTTAGGTACTAGAAAAAATTTTAAGTGATTGCTATGAAATTAAATAAAAGTTTGGTACCTAAAAAGATACAAATTAAATGTTTGGTAACCAAATTGAAACAAAGATAAAGTTAGGTACCCTCTCGTGAATTGGGTGTTAAAAGTTGATGATTAGGCATGGGTAACGTGGCGAATATTCTTTGAATATTCTATTGCCGGCTGCCACGTTATCATCACGCCACCAGGTCACTGGCGGATGATACTTAAATCAACGTTGGGTACTTGAAAAAAAACCGATTAAACTTTAGTACCCAAAATGCAATTGGTGCAAAATTAGGTACCCACCCATACATTTAACCCCTTATTTTTAGTTTTATTTTCCCTATTTCAACATGTTTTTATTTTTATTTTTATTTTTGTTGAATGTTGAATGTTAATGGTATAACTTTTTTCAAAATATTTATAGGTTAAAAGTTCGATCCTTACCTCCCTTATCCCTAATTAAAAAATATATATATGTTTTTAATTTGTTTAAATTTGTAAAATAGTTATTTTAGAATATTTTTATTTTCAGAATGTACTAAAAATGTAAAAATAAAAAATTTACAATGTTCTACTCAGATTGAGATTTAAATGAAATTGAATGAAATGTAATTTATAAATGTATTTTTATGATATACATCTCCATCCATTATATAGCTATTCTCTGCTGAATTTTTGAGGTTTTGCCATGATTCATCAACTTCAATCCAATTGAACGCTAAAAGCTACTGGGGTTGTGTGAATAAGGAGGGAATATAATTTTTGCCTAATCAAGAATTATAATTTGGTGATTAGAGAATATCCATTAATGGATGTAGTTTTATTAGCTTCCCTTAAATTTTTAATTAGTCGCCCAATTAGTGTATCAAAGAAACTATTTCAAGTGATTGAAGATAAATTTGAGTGTAATGAGTTGCATTTTTTGCTTTCTGATGAACAAGCTACGAAAATACTGATACCCAGCTGAGAACCTTTTGAAAGGAGCAAAAATCAATCATTCTATAGATATTGATACGTTGGTCACCAAAATTTAATAATTAATAAGGCTGGCCACTATCAATCAAATCAACCCAAAAATGATAAAAAGGAAAACAAAATGCCAAAAACCATCTATAGTTGCCTTGTCTACACAGCATCAAGATGCTCTTAATACTTAGGCAGCGTATGCGTAAGTGCATGATAGTAACATACTAAAAAGAGATAATTGTTCATGCACTCTGAGCTTCCAAGAAGGCATTGAAGTCCTCCCTAGCCTTGCGCAGACGAGGCGTAATACAAGAAGCTGGCGAGGAAGGTTGGGATGTTGCAGATGAGGTTGAAAACCGAACATGGCGTGATGATTCATGCGACTTTCTTGTTGTTGCTCTTGCCGAACCATTCTTGAGAACACCTTTCCTGTCCTTATCGAACACGAAAGCAGCAGCAACTGGTGAAGTTGCATCATTCACACTAGTACTGATTAACTCCAGTGGTAAATCAAAGTAAAGATTCATGGAGTCTCCATCTTCATGGTCATTTATGAGAGCCGACGACGCCCAAGAACCACATTCAAATTTTTCCAATGAAACTGTTCTGGATATTATGTTTCCTACTTCTGGATGTACCTGTTCCTTCTTTGGTTTCACCGGTTTTCCTTTTCCAAAACCTGGAAAATACATGCAAAGGGCACCGCATTTAAACTCCTCATCAGTAGGATCTATGTTCTTACCAGCTGTGTGGTGATTGTCTTCTTTAGCCTCACTTAATTTGAAGTTTCCTTGCTGCCTGATATTGTATTTAATGGTATTTGGCTTATTAAACCAAAGATCAAGTTCATCAGCTGGTGCAGATGATCTTCCTTCTGCACAAGATTTGCTCCTTCTCAAGTTATTTTCTTCTTCTAAAGTGAGATGAGAGTCTTGCGCTGAAGAATGTCGACAGGCCAGACGCTCAATTTGACGGGGAGATGCTTGGCTTTCATTCTTCCATTTCTTCTTCAACAAAGAGAAGCTGAATCGTAGGGATGATGAGGCTGAGTTGGGGAGGCTGTATCCAATGAGTGGGGGTTTTAGGAGTTGTAGTGGTGGTGGTTCGTTTGGGGAATTGATGGCCGGTGGCAACATGAAATTGAAGCTAGCCTCTCTCCTTGATGATTCTCTCAGTGATATGGGATCCACCAAAATCTGCTTCTCTTTTCCAGTTGGTGATTCAGATTCTTCAACGGCAATGAACTTTAGCTCATGGAAGTGCTGAGCAGTTGTAAAATTATCTAGCTCATCGTAGATTTCAACCATCTCTTGAGTGTTGTTTGTGGTTGTAATCACAATATCTGAAGCTGGGAGAACCATGGTGTCTAAAAATCGAGATTCTGCGGATGAACTTGGAGAAAGAGGTACTTATAGAAGTCATGACTAAGTCAGAACGTGGGAAGCATGTCCTGAGTGTGTTATCAATAGTGATTTGCATGTCTAGGTATGTACCAAATATAATAAGGGAGCAACGACACTATATTATATACAATGCCTCTATTGCATTACAAAAGGGTCATTAGCCTCAAAGCTATTCTTATGAGTGCCGACTTTTGACACCAAACGTGACATAAAATAATATGTAATTCACAAGCACAAAGAATAATTGGTGGTTCATATGCATTAGTCCAAAAAAAATTCTCCATTCAAGAATATAACAGCAAGATGAAGCCAACAAACACCATAAGATAGCAAGCAGTAAAATTCTGAAGGAAGAGAAGAATAAGAAAACCACTAGAGCGTGACAGAAGTATCTATTCTTCTCCTGAACCATGAACAGTGCTATAACATTATTTGTTCTTTATGATTACTTGTTTCTTTCTTGGGTATAACCAGCTTATAAAAGATTCCAACCATCCCTGATTTCACTCAATAAAATGAAGAGGGATAGAGGGCCGCGAAGAGAAACCTTCATCAGAGACTTGTCATCACCTCAGCTCAGCAAGCATGAAATTATCCAAACTGATCAGTATAAAATTTTATTTCCATTCTGCTCTCATTTTAGTACATTGCCATGGTATTCAAATTGTACGAATATACATAACAAAAAAATTTAAACAACATGATAAAATTTTCTACTGAAAGGAATTATAAAATAAGATTAGTACTACTGAAATACCAATGATGAGTGGGAAAGCTGTGACCAAGTATAGTACTCCATAACCCTGCATGAGATTGAGTTTCTTGGTTATAACTTCGACAATGGATGATGCAAGAAATAAATGTTTCTGAATAGGGAATCATTTTATACTGTACTCACAAAATATGCAGCTTTTGACCAGCATTACATTCCATTATGTCCAATTTACGAAGTATATGTGATCTGAATGATACCCAACAAGTAATAGTGTGCAGAAAAAGAATTTGTTTAAATTCATTTTATCATCCTAGATCAAAAATTTCAACAATATATATACATATTTATTTATTTATTTAAATGCATATATATATTCTTCCTTGTTTTCTTAATAATGAAATTTAGTGGGTACCGAATTGTCGAAATCCATAAACGCCATATGAAATCACAACCATCTTGGCAGGGAAGCTCAACTTTATAGCATCTTATTCATGTCTAGTGCTTTGAAAGTTAAATTGTAACAGCTATTTCTAATTATCAGATCAGTGGCATGACCAAGAAAAATTGGATCAGTGATGCAGTCATGAAACCCAGCTATGAAATAACTGCAGCATAAGCAGGCCACTGAGAAGTACACATGTTAAACTAATCAAAGAAGAGAACAAACCACAGCTGGAGGCACATCTGGCTCATCACTGTTGTCAACATCTTCAATTTCAGCAGCTGAATCCCAATCAATTTTAAGTCTCTTAGCCGCTTCTTGAGGATCTATACCAGTGTCAGTAGCTTTTGCATATAGGGATTTTTTTGGCTTTTTCTTTGGTACCTCAACCTATTCAATGAACACATGTATAAGCAAGATTTTTTACATTCATGATAAATCATTTGTGGATTAGAGCAACACAAGATGTTCTTCTTGTTACTTTCAGAAAAGGTTTAGCCCGGGTCATTCTCATTAGTTGGATATGATGAAAATTGTTATTAACCAAATTGTACCATACAAAAGTTTGGGAACAAAAGAATAGAGAAATTGAACAGTTTCGAAATTGCTTATATCTTTTATGAAGGTAGGAGCCATATATATAAACAGGACTATTAAAACCATGCTAACAAGAAAATTCTACAGAGGCAATGAGCAGATGTGTTCAATTTATAAAATCAATTCCCTTTGGAATGTGCAACTTGGCTTTTGTTTAATATTCCAAATACAGAACTCAAAAAAATGCCACCTTAGGTAATAATTGCTGTAAATGTAGAATCCAGAACATAAGAAAAAGGAAATATAAATGATGTCAACATAGAAGATCAATAAAATAGAGGCAACTCTCCTTCGTTCCTTTTAAAATGCAAAAGCAATTCTGTTTGCATTTTCCTTGGTGGACCTTTTGCATATAACTTCAGATTCTTGCCAAATGTCAGGATTAACTTTGTCCTACTTTGTTAGCTCACCCTTTGTGCATGCTATGGAAAAAGAAATTTCTACAGTCTAGAAGTTCAGATGAAAATAGAAAGAAGACTCATAAAGCTTGATTGGCATCTATCTGTCCATAAATACTTAGAAGTAAAAAAGAAAATCCTAAACACTCTAAAACAGTGTCAGCTGAAGTTACAAGCAAGATGCAAATCCCAAAATCATCAAACCATTTCACTAATTAAAAGGAAAATATGCATTAGAATAAAGTATATTCTATCAAAAGACATAAAACTTGAAGCAGTTTGAGAAATTAATGCTAAAATGCTACAAGCTTTAATGTCATGGTTTTTGGGGCCTTCTATAATTGATCCTAATAATTAATAACCAGAATCATAAAAGGAATTGGAATAATATAAACCTTTTGAAGATAAATGAAGGAAAATTTCTGAAAGTTAATGAAATACTAACCAGCATAAGTCAAAACCATAATAACCTAGATGATCAAGTCAAAAGTTACCTCTAAATTAGGCCAATTTATCATTTCCTCTGCTAGCATTCGGAGTGCAATGCGATTTTTCGGGACTTTACCTTCATTAACCTAGAACACAAGGAACAAAAGTATGACAACATATATGAAGTAATGATTTAATTTTACACATCTTAAGGAGACAGCAGTTCTTCTCCTTCTGTGGTATGACAAAAAGGTTTCAAATCCCAACATTCAGAGGTTGCATTGAATTTATAAACTCATCAATATCTCGGAATTCTGAAAAACTTGATATCAATATGTGAGCCACTTTCTTCATGCGCCACTGCGTAAGTTGACATATCAAGAAACAGGAGATATTCTGATCTTGAATAATACAGCAACTAAGTGATATGTGGAGTATGTGCCAAAAACACTGAGAGGGATCAATAGATTTCAAGGTTCTTTAGGGATCAACAGGGGTTCTTATGGAAGAGCCAGACTACTCAACAATCTATTTTACTAATCAGAAATAAGGACAGCAAACAAAACTTGGAGTGCATTCAGCTGTGAGCATACTCCAATTCATTAATATTTGACTCTTTATGTTAGTAAATAGCGATAGTGGAGCAATAGTCACTCCGATCCCAACAAAGAATTTTGCAAAGCATGGTATTTCGGATAACTTTGCTTATGAGTAAGAAACAAGAAGGTTTCAAAAACTAAAGTAAAGCAGGCACACCAGCTTTGCACTGAATTTTAATACATCACCCTATCAAATGCCAAAGAAGATGCAGCTTATCACAACTGCTAGAACTTAATTCCTTCTATTCACTAACAAGGTGTTCTTCGCATGAGAAAGAATGTTGCTAGTAAGTGTGCAATTCAATTCAGATATATAAATCCATCCAGTTGCAACTCTTTAGAGTGAATTGAATGAGAGTTGACATAAAGCGTGAATTAGTTATAGAAGGAAGGACTCACTTGTTCTAAAGCTTCAGCCAAGTCGTCTTTTGTTGGGCCATCAACATCTTCAATGCCAAGTACCCTCCTTCTCTCAACTTCTCTGGGGTCCTCAATCATTATTGTCAACTTCACCTGTAAAACACATTCATTAGCAATTGATATAGCTAACTACAAAAGAGAAAATAAAAAGGAAAGTCAAATTTGCTATACAATACTTGAGTATCTGAGCTTAAAAAAAAAAAAAAAAATTCAATGGAACATTTGGCGCGCGCCCACAAACATGAAGCAACATTTACCTCGCTAAAAAGCATGTCTCTATTTTTCTTCAGAAGATCCAACACCTAACAAGAGCAGAAGAAGTTAACATCCAATTAATGGCAAAGCTAAATGTTAGAGCATAAATGGATAGAGGGTAAAATACCCTTTTGATTTCTTGAATATATTGAAGGTCTTGAGGGGAGGGAGGTGGTGCTTCTTCTTCTTCTTCTTCTTCTTCTTCCTCCTTCTCATCTTCTTCATCTTGGACACGCAATTCAGTTTCTTCTTTACCAGCTAACAAGCCCCTCTTCCTCCTTCTCCAGCTGCTATTACATGTATTTTGGTGTAAACAGAGGCTACTCAGTTTTCTTCCTAAGCAAGGTTGACATTGTCGTCGATGGCTGTGGTAAAAGAAGAGAGAATTGGTATGTATAGAAAACGAAGAAGAAGAAGAAAGCAACGGCGGCAATTGGTGAAGTTGCAGAGCCATTATCATCACTGTAAGTTGAGGATTGCTGATTTGATTAAAAAAATGACATCTTTAGAATTTTGTTGCCTTTCAAATTTCCACAATTACGTTAGATTTGCCGGGCACTAACAATCACACACATACCCACCTTCTTTCTCTCTCGCTCTCTGCGAGCCTGTAGTTGTGAAGATGGATTTCGTGGGACACCATATCAGATCAGCTCTTCTCTTTTTCATGCTCTCTTTCGATCTTTTTTTTTTTTTTTTTCCTGCTCGAGTATAAAGCCCAGCCCAGCCCAGCCCAACCCTACTTCTCTTTTTTCTTCAAAATAAAGCTCAATCCAATCTTAATAAATTCCACTTTAAACGTCATATTTTTTTTATTGAAAAAATTACACTAGGTACGGTTTTTTTTACCAGATACGGTATTTTTTTCTTTCAACATTTTGTTTATTTTTGTTTTCATTTTTACATTGTTGTTTGTCGCTCCATCTTTTATATATTTTAACATTTTTTACAATCACAAGCTTTGTAAAATTGATGTGATAAAAAAAAATCTTTTATATATTTTTATTGAAATAGAACAAACCCATTTTTAATTAGATTTTCATCTCAATATTATAAAACTCTGTTCGATATACACAAGTGCATGGATCATCCAAGTAGTATAAAAATATATCATCTTACAAAGATTGCAAGATTAATTATTGTAATCAGTTAGCGTTGGTTTTTCTAGACAATCGAAAACCGGAAAGTGCTTAATTGAGAAAATTAAACAACTAAAATGTTAAACTAAGCTATTTTGAACTACACTATCAACCGATACAATCTAGAAGCCTTAACCACCACTAACTATGAAATTGGGATTTCTCACTTAATTTGACCTCATACATCCACACTTCACATCAATAATATAAGGAAGAAATGTACATGATGCATGCCATAAATGGACCATGAAAGTCTTTCTCAGTACTCACAAGGTCATTTGAACATTAATATGTAAAAAAGCATAAAAGGGGTTCTCACCTTACCATCCAATTTCATAAATTAACATCCCATTTCATGCTCAAGCATTAAGAAATATTAATGGCATAAGTATCTCTCAACTATAGAGCAATTAATAAGTTGGTTTTTAGGTCCATATATGATTATTAATCTCTCAATCAAATCATATTATTAGAATCAAGACAATAGATGACCGAACTATTGCAAGTATTAGGAGCAAAGACACAACCCATGTATTAAAACATTTCTTACATTAAAGACTAGAAAATAGAGTGCATTTACATCAAATTAGGGGTTAGAAAACCCAAGTACAAGATAACTAACTACTCATCATTAAAACAAAAACAAGATAATATTGTATAGATTCTCATGTTCAACATTTGTAATCACTCATATACATACATAAACAAATGATAAACAACAAATATAAATATTAATAAAATATACAAATGAAAAGCAAACCTAAACAAATAAATAAAGTAAAAAATTGAAAGAAGAAATAAAAAGAAATAGAAAAAGTAATGATAAAACAAAAAGAATAAAACAATTATAAACGAAAGTTGGACCAAAAGAAGAATAAAATGAAACAAAAAGTGATGAAACAGTAAAGGAGTTGATAGGCATATTTCCGATCGGAAATTGATTTTTCTGATCGAAAATAAACAAACATAAAATAAATAAATAATGAAGAATCAGCGATCGGTGCAATAATTTTTCGTCCCTGTTCTTGAGTTATGTAGTTTTTCGATATATTCATGTAATTCTGCCCATGAAAACAAAATATACACAAAAAGAAATTAATTAGAACGGATCCTAAAAAATTAATATAAATAAAATCAAAATAAATAATTGAAATAAAAATAAAAATAAAAGAATAGATGAAAATGGTTGGATGCAGTATTGATTCCCCTCAGAGAGATGATTACCCTTGATAGAAGTGTATGTGATTTTTATATTCTGTGATTTTTGGTTTATTTGGATTTGATTCATGGCAAAAGAACTAAAAAAGTACGTGAAAAATAAAACAAGAGAACACTATGATTTGGCTCACTGCTAAAATCAGAAAAGGTAGGGAAAAGAATTAAAAGCTAGCCGCTATTTTCTT
>CATIWK010131362.1:0-10437 GCA_949634005.1 Mallotus japonicus | reverse complement strand
TAATATCATATCTCCACTGATGAAAAGTTGTGTTCACTTTTGTAATTCCTTCGAAGATTTTTTTTTTTCTCTTTTCCTTTCAAAGTAACTTCTTCCTTTGCATGACCCTGAAGTTATGAATCATACCCTCAGTGTTTTTTTATTTTTTTTGGTTTTTGGGGACGGGGATGGGGGATCGAACCTCCCCCTAACAAGGATGCCAATCCCTGCACCTGGGTGCTTTACCACCCTGCCTAGGCGGGATTGGCACCCTCAGTTTTGTTATTTATTTATTTTTTGTTTTTTTTAACAATTACATAATCATATCTTTTATGTAGTTGGATATCTCATGCATTTGATTAGAGATATTGTTAAGGCTTATTTTAGGTAGCATTATTGATGTAGGCTCTATTACCGCATCAATATCTTATTTGTATAAAAAGATCAAATATTTTCGATTTATAGGAAGTTTGTTTGAAATTTTTAATTTTTCTATAATATCATATTTCTCTAAATATATTATGTTTTACTATTAAATATATAAAATTTAATAATTAATTAATATTTTAATTATTTATATTTAAATATAATTATTTTAAATATATATTATTCATTTTATACTAAAATAAATCATTCTAATTGATAAATTATTTTAAAAATAAAATATATTTCTATAATTAATAAAATATATTATTAAAATTAAATGACAGAAAAGTATTAATATATGCATTAAATTTGTACTCATGTATTTAAATTTAATATAAAACTAATAAATCTTTTAACGCACACATCAGTATTTATTTAATTTTAATGATATAATATATTCTAAACATGTGAATATGTTTTATTTTTAAAATAATTTATAAATTAAATTGAATTATTTTAGTATAAAGAGAATGACATATGTTTTAAAATGTTATATTAAATAATAAATAACCTAAATATTATATTTAACTACTAAATTTTATATATTTAATAGTAAATGCAATATATTTGGAAAAATTAAGATCAGATTAAAATTTTGTAACAAATTTATTGCAAATTGGAAACATTTAATATATTTATACAGACAAGAAGCTGATATAGCAATAAGGATCACATTTATATTGTCATCTACAATGCCATTAGAGCACCTCTATATTCAACTTTGCCCAAAATTAATAATGAAATATATTTATCAATAAATTATCAAATCAAGATATTTATTCACCTTCTTTCTCCTTTATTTTTGGTTTATTTATTTATTTATTATTATTATTATTATTATTATTATTTTTATTTTTTGCTTATGATGTCTCCTGTATTGAGTAGCCACAAGAGTTCTAATCAATATCGAGTTCGAGCTGGATGGACTTATAAGAGGGCAAAACTCTTCCAACACCTATTTTCTCTATACATAAGACTATTGACCATTTGTATGATCACGTCTTAATCACCCTTATTTTGACGTTAACAAACTCAATTTTGAGTCATGAATGTGTGTGATTTAAGTGAGTTTAAGATAGGTTTAAAACAAAGCTCATTCAAGCTTGAAAAATGAAGACATTCAATATACTTAGTGAAAAAAAGAGACAGAGACCCTTACGATCTCTAAAGCATGTGATCATGATCAGGAGTCTTTTAAAACCTTTCTCACAAATCAGGTAGTGACCCTCACGCTTCCGATCATGATCATGAGAGGTACGATTATGATCATTATCAAGTAATCACAATCGTGATCGAGCAATCACGAGCCAAGTCATAATCCTGATTAAGATGAAAGCTAAGCCAAGACTGAAGATAGTGACCCCTCATGATCCTAAGGTCACGATCATGATGAGGCCATGATCCAACTATCAATTCTTCAACGATCAGTTTAGAGGCGCAAATAGTTAGTTTCATTGATAGTCTCGATCGTGATGAGGTTAGTCGCCATTGTGAGCATCAAATTTCCTGTAAACAAGCTAAATGCTCATTAAATGAGCATGATGAAGGTTGGAGATGAAGTTAATGGACTCTAATAGCCATATTTTGATCTCCAACTATACAAGCATCACCTGAAATCTCATTTAAGAAGTTGGATAGTTGGTTGAGTAATTTTCTTTTAGAAATTTAATGTGTATTCAAAGCTCTATTATCATTCCATCAAATTTGTATGGGTTGTGTGCTAGCGTTAAGTCTTTTTTTTTTATCTCTTTCTTAAGTAAACAAATGGAAGTAAGGAACCAAAGTTAGAGGAATCAGTTGAAGTGTTGTTCATTAAAACACTTAGGATTTTAGTTTTTTTGTTAGAGTTAAGCCTAAAAAAACTCCATTATCTTGAGGTTATATTTGAGCCTTAAAACTCTTGTATACTCAATCTTGTGAATAAGATTGGAGTGGTAGATTGAAAATCTTAACTTGGAATAAGTTAGGAGGAGATGTATGTTCAATTGAAGAACCGAACTCCTTTATTTACTTGGTTTATTTATCTTTATTCTTGATTTTCAAAAATTTCTTTTCATTTCTTACCTAATTGCTAGTCTTTTCTCAAAATCTTAATTATCTATTTAGCCTCCTCTATGACATTTTTCAAACTTGAACCCTATTTAAAGGAATCTAAGTTTATTATCACTTGAACCAATAATTGTTGTTTTTTTTTTCTAATTTGTAATAAAGAAATATGAGTTACCTTTTTGATTATTTAACATTCAAAAGATGTGCATGATTTGTGAAGGATGTCAGATTAAATGTATTGTTGGTCTCATAAATTTGCACCGATTTCATTTTGGGTACTAAATTTTAATTGGTTTTATTTTCGGTAATAAAACTTTAATTTAAGTATCATAGACAAGTCACTTAATGGCATTTTGCTAATATGGTAGCCGAATTTAGAATATTCAAAGAATATTTACCACATCAATATATATACATGTCAAAGGCTAACTCATTGGAGATAGAAATGAAACCAATTGAAGTTTAATATCGAAAATGAAATAAGTACAATGTTGGGTGACCACCAATAAATTTAACCTATTAATTAACCTTGTTAACAAATTTATTCGACCTATACTAAAAATTTATATCTACCAATAACTGCTGAGAGCAGTTGGTAGGGAGTTGTTCTCGCTTAATCTAGGTCTCAAGTTCGAGTACAAGTGTATGCACTTGCATTAAAATTAGTTGTTGGAAGACTGTTGCTACCTAAGTGGATCCAGATTAGTTAGATTTCAATGGACTCTGAGTACTGGTTGTTCATATACAAAATAATTCATATCTAATTTATGTAACAAATATATTCTTAATATATAGTGCTATGTATATTGAGAATATAAAACTATTTATGATCTATGAGTATCAAGCAAACAATTAAATTTCATATAAAGAAAAAGCAATTCAATAATAATGAGTTGAATTTTTTACCTATATATATACACACATGTGTACATATGTATGGTCACAAATTTTCTACCTATTTCATTTTGGATACTAAACTTCAATTGATTTCATTGTAGTCACCAATGAGTTGACATTTGACGTGTGTTTATACTAATATGTTGCCACATCAGCAAATTACCATCAAGTGACCTATTAATAATACTTAAATTGAAGTTTAGTTACCAAAAATATCAATTGAAGTTTAATACTCAAAATGAAACTATTATAAAGTTTGGTGATCACAAATACATTTAACCCGAAGGATGTCTGCACCTTTTCTTTTAGTTTCTTTTGCCAATTTTATTTTTTTGGTTAATTGAGTTTCGATTCGGATTTAAATTTGAGATTTCGTAGCTTTAAAGATAACTGAGTTGTCCTTTTCTGTAATCTAGTGGCTCAAGTGATGGATATTATAGAGTTGAGGTTATTAATTCGATCCCCCTACCTCCTTGATCTTTCTAGTTGTTAAAAAAATAACTGAGCTATTAGTAGTCCCATTCTAGATCACACTCAAAGGCCACGTCATTTTATAGCAAATAACTTTTATAATTATGTCACTCTAACGCAAATTGTTAGCACTTCCTTACACTAGCTTTTGCTGAACTTAGGCTGCTAAGTGCTACGTGTAAAAAGCATCCATATAAAGGGTTAAATATTTTTAAGGTCACCCAACTATACTTTTATTATAGTTTAGTTACTAAAGTTTAATTTGTTTCCTTTTGATAACATAACTTTGATTTTCTTTCAAAAAGGGTATGATTCAAAATTGTTAGTCCTTCAACTTTATCTTTTTCAATCTAATCCAAAATTACAAAGAATCATAAAAATTCCTTCTCTTACCTTTTTTCATGGCTCTTATACCACTAAGGGTAAACCTACTCCTACTAGGTGGAATCAAGGAAGTGCATAGGGGTCAAGAAATATGAGATCTATAATTTCTTAATTCTTTAAACTTCATCAACAAAACCTAAAGATTTTCTAAGATTTTGAATTAGATTGCTATTGTACATTTGTTGCCTTAATAGCAAGGTCAACAATATAGACAACTATTTTTCTTTTTCTTAATTTATGTACCACTTTTTTCTCGCACAAGTGCTTTTGGAGCTTTTTCCTTTTTTATAGATAGGGTTGTAATCGAGCCAAGCCGAGCAGACCTTTGGCTAGCTCGGCCTTGGTTCGTTTATTATCAAGTCGAGTTTACTATCCCATTTGGTGTTCACGAGCTGTTCGCGAGGTTAAAGGAGCCTAAGGAAATTTTAAAAAGTACAAACTATAAATTAAAACTATACATTAAAAAATTAGAAATAAATTATTTATTAAATAAATTACAATATATTTAATAAAAGTTATGATTTTATTCTAATAATATATTTTCTAAAGTATTTTTTACAACACGAATTTATATATTATATATATAAAATCAAATTACTAAACATTAAAATTACGAGTTGGCTCATGAGCTTCGGTTCGAGCTTAGTCGCGATCTTCACAAGTCGAACTTTTTATAGCTTGAGCTCGGCTCGTTTATTAAACGAGCTTCAATATACGAGCTCGAACAATTGCTTTTATCGAGCCGAATAAACTAGCTGCTCACGAGCGGCTGGGCTCGTTTACACCCCTATCTATAGCATCTAACCTCTCAGTCACCAATATGCCTACTTCAGTGGCCAAGACTTGACTTTCTTCTAATGAATCACCAATTTTTTTTTTTTTTAGTATGAAATCGTTTAAGGAGTTTGTTCACTTCATTTTGTACATTGTTGAATGGAGTCAATCTTGATGGATTATTGGAATTTGAATTCTCTGTTCGATTTCCCATTATTCTTACAATTTATTCAGAGATGATTTAAAATTATAATATTTATATTAATAATACACAACTTTATATTATATTCAATATAATCACAATAATGGCTATGATATTCTAAATGAATATTAAATCCTTCTTGACCAACTTCAAATAATTTTTGGCTTAAATTTCTTAAACTACCTATCAAATAAACATAGAAACTTAATAAGGTTTTCTACAATAGAAGGTATGAAGTGAACAAAAATATAAATAAAACTCTATTTTATTATTATTATTATTTTTTATAGAATTTATGGACTTATTTGTAAAGAAAGTTTAAATTCGAATTAAATTGATAATTCTTAATTCTTTATGGATTAAAAAAATTTAAGTAACTATTTTAAAATTAAATAGAAGTTCAATAAAAGTAGAAATTAAAGTTTGGTGAGTAAAATGAGGGCGAAAGTTTAGCACCTCCTAAATAATTAAGCATTATGGTTGTCAAAATTGGAGAAAACGAAGAATGACACAGAAAACCACAGTTAGAAGTGCATTAATCTGTTGCGTAACAACCGTAGCAAACATACATTAATAAAGCTTCAACCTACATTATACTACTAGATCCTACTATGCCCCATCTGCACATAAAAAGATTTTAACATTCTTTTTTGTTTTTGTCTCCCATGTCAGTTTGATATATTTCTTTCACCCCCCAATCACAAGAAAGCTACCACAATAGTTAAAAATGGAATAAACCAGAAGAAAAAAGAAAGATGAAAACTAGCAATCACTAAATATCTATATGAAGTATACCCCTCCGTTCACAATTCTTGAAGTTTGAAAATAATTTGCCTATCAACAGATTTTAAGATTTCATTTTCAGCAATGTTTGAGTAACCATCTCCATCATCAGCATCAATGGCAATATTCAAGTCAAGTGAGATAACTGGGTTCTTCTGATCATCTGAGTTATCTTTTTCATCTTTAACTTCATCATCACCAGTTTTTAGCCTTCTTGAAGGTGAACAAGCTCTTGAAACTGAACTAAAACTTTCACAACTAAAAATGACAATGGCATCTTTCAAAGGAACATTTTCACCACCTGGAAGTGCCACTCTTCCACTTTCAATTGCTTTCCTGAAAGCCTTTTGAGAAAAATAATCAATCTGTTCCACATCTTCCATGAAGAATACACGATGAGGGTTCTCATTCAAGGCAAAGCCTAACCTCTCATGATAACAGCAGCCCAATTCATCTCTTCTCCTCTTGTTTTTGGATTCTTCAGTCGAATCAACTCTTGTTGATGTGAAATTGCTCAGAGCAATTGAAACAAAGTTCGTCTGGGAGCCATAAACAAGTCTAGCTATCTCTCTTGCAATTTTCTCCTTTCCCTCTGAATCAGCACCTAAGAAAAAAAGCCATGTTTCTTCTCTTTCTTCTCTGTTATTATACTTACATTTGCTCTTGCTCATTCCAGATCTGCACTCAAGAATGGTGGTTGCAATTTCAGGAATAATATCTTTTTGCCATGGAACCTTTTTCTCCAAGCTACTGCATAGAATCCTCAAGTTTTGATCATTGAACTCCTTGAAGCTCTGCAAGCCTTCTGTGCCATCGATTGCTTCACTTGAAGAAGCTGAATTTGGGCTAGAATTAGGATTTGATAAAAGTTCTGGTTTGGTAACACTCATGATCAAATTGCTTTCGGAGCCGTCATTGTTGTTACATTCAGACACCCAAACCTTCTGGTCTTTCTGAAATTGTCTCGGCTCAAAAATGAATGGCCAGCTTAAATTTTCTTGAATCAGGTCATGGGAAGATATTGAAATTGGGGAAGGAGGAGAGGAAGCAAACTTTATTGTTTTGTGAGGATAGTGAGACTCCTTATGAACTGAGCTGCCGAATGAGTTCCATTTCTTCAAAAGAGGGCTTGTCGTACAGCACTCCTGCTAATAACAATGAACAATGAAGTGTAAACTGAATTAATACTTCTATTAATATAACTACATTAAAGAAGTTGAACTAGAATCATGTAATGAATTCAGACAAGTACCTTATCTGAAATAGTGATTCTTTCTGTTTCTTCTTTATACTGCCTGAGCCATGAAGGCAGGCTTGAGCTAGTGAACTCCTTCCTCTGAACACTGCATCCTATACTTTGAGCTTCTCTATTGAAATTAACGGACAAGTCTGTGCTATAAGTTAAGCGGTTATCAACTGCAGATTCAAGCACTGGCCAACTATATTCATTTGCAGATGCTTTGTTTTTGTAATGACATTGCGAATCACTGAACAAGAATAAACCAAAAAAAAAAAGATTAATGTGAGTTACAGGCATATTAAGAATAATGGAACATGCTAAAGAACTGACAATAATGTCGCTTAAAGTATATGCTGGAGTCACTTAAAAGTTACCTATCAAGATTGAGACTTAGGCTCAGGCTGCCAACTGGAATTGTCAGAGGATATAATTCCCAAATATTCTCTAGAGAAGGGTGGCCTGCCTTACACTTCATGTAAGTTTGGAAAGTTGCAATTCCCATGAGCCATAACTTTTCAGTTTCGCAAATTCCGCCAACTAATCTTTTGAGCTCCATGATTATATGCTCTCCTGGGCAGTAATAGCTTCTTTGCTCACAATAATTCGACCAAAACTCAGCAACCCACTTGAGATCACCCAAATATAAAACAACTCCTTTGCTCATATTGCTTTTTACTATGCATCTAACCTCCACGAGCTTCTGATGAATCTCCTCTTTGGGAAGATCTCTCAAGGAGATCAGAGGAAAGCTCAAGAACCGCGCCGATCTCAGCTCCCCAGGCGCAAGACCTCTCTCAATCTTGTCCATGACTCCTCTAACTACACTTTCAGTACTGGATAGACATTCTCCTGTAATAACTGTGTTTCTCTTTTTCTCCATCAATGTGTTTAAAACACTCATTACATCACCATCACTAATTTCATGATCTAATGGCTTGCTAACTATGACTCCATAACGACTAAAAGGCAGAGACTGAGACACGTTATTAGTGCAAAAAACTTGATGTTTCCGAATTTCTTTAGACTTTAAACTTGTAGGAGAGGTGCTTTGAGAACATAACTCGAGAGAAACTGACTGTTCTACGTTATTCTTCACTTGGGTACTTGAGAAACCTGCTTCCCTCATAACTCTACTAACACTAGGGTCATCTAGAACAGAGATTATGAGCTGTTCTATCTCAATCTTTAAAGCTAAAATGGGCTGCTGCTGGTTTTCTATGGAACCTCGCCGTTGGTGAGCCTGAGCACGCTTAAATGCAGCAACCAAGGCATTAGACAATGAAGGATAAGAAGAGTGAGGGCCTAATAAGGCACTAGAAGTGGAAGCAGGTAGGCGATTTAGAGCAACATTGAAGCAAAGCTCTAGGGCTTTGCATTGGAGAGGATGGGAGTGGGATTGAAGGCAAGCCCGTCTTAGAAGGCCGTTGGTAGATGCGAGCATAGCACTTGCCACATGAAGAGGAGTCACTTGGGCATGGCCTCGCCGCCTGGCAAGGGTAACTGCTTGCTTCACTATACTTGCAGCCTCAGCAGTAAGCGCCTGCTGCACGCTACAAATTCCTGCTCTCATTTTATGTTTTTAGCAATAGCAAGAGAAAATGAGTGAAGGAATTGTTCTAGTAGGCTATCAATATATACGGAAATAATCAACTATATATGTTTCTTTATATTGTGCTTGTGATATTATCTAGTATGGGTTTGTGCTTTTCTTGTCAGGGAGGCAAATTTTTAGTCTTTGTATGTGAAAGTGGCTTGCATGTGATACTACATAATCTTTCTCTCCCTTATCATATAAAGGTTAGTGGATAAATAAAAAAAGAAAAAAAGAGTTAATGGTGTCTATACGGTGAGAACGATAAAATATATGTACATTTTTTTAAAGCACTAATCATTAAGGACTATGAATGGAATAAACACTTTGTCTTTATATATTGTGCCTTCTATACTCAAAAGACATGTAGAAGGAATAAGCTCAAAATTAGATGATGAAAAAAGAGAAAAGCAAAGGATTTTTTTTTTAAAAAAAGGCAAAGGCTAATCCACCAATAAGGAGGACCCAAAAAAGAAGGGAGGACTGCCTGTCTGTTTGAAGAGAATTGGGAGATGTGGATATTGCTTTTTCTTTCTGCTTTGCTCATTTTTCGAAGAAAAGACGAATAATATATGTCTTTGATCATTGATGATTGAGTTATGAATGTCACAAGCTTAATTAGACAAATAGATAACAGATTGCATGAAATCTATGTAAACCATTGTGCCCTTTATCTCTCACAGCTACTACTAAGATTACACACACACACCCTCTCTCTCTCTCTCTCTCTCTCTCTCTCTCCCCCTCCAGTAAAGTAGGTTTTGAAAGCCTTTATTTCAAATAATCGTTTTCAGAAAAATGAATTTAAATAAATATTCTATATTATTATAAGGGTTATTTGTAAAAAAATCTTGACCTATAGTCATTTTTGCAGTTTGATCATGATATTTGAAATTTGGCATTTTAGAACATGAATTTGCATTTTTTGGTAAGTCAAAATACCGATCAGTTAACCAGTGATGGAGTTCTTACGTGTCAGACAAAGTTCGGGTCAATTGGTCAAATTAAAATAATTTTTTCCACATCAAAAAGGGTTATTTGCAAAAAAAAAAAAAATCATGATTTATAGGCATTTTTGCAATTTAATCACGACATTTCAATCTTGGCATAATAAAACATATATTTTTCTTTTTTTGGCAAGTCGAAGCACTGAACACTTATCCAGTGAACAAGTGATTGCGTGTCAGATGAGTTGTGGGTTATTAATCTCCACATCAGCAGAAAAAATATCCATCAAATTGAAACAATGCGTTTGATATGTTGACACTAACCTAATTCCTAAAAGTAAAATTGCAGCTAAAAATTGAAGAACCCTAAAGTGAAATTAACACTACGTAACATTACATGTTCTCCAGATCTTTCTGGTAGGTTTTTTCAATGTTTCTGTGATGTTTCTTCCACAATTTAGATTATTCTCTTGTGGGTTTTAGTTATTCTGCTCTTTGATTTGTGTGCCATCATTTTGGATTATTTGTTGTTCAGATTGAAATTTGAACTAGGCATTGGCATAGATGCTTCTGGTTATTGCTTTCGTGTAAAAAATTTTGAGCTTTTCGCCTTATTTGATCGAACTCTTTGATTTTGCGATCAAAACAAGAAAAATGTTTGGATTATTTGTTCATTATTCGATCTTGCTCATTG
>CATIWK010131311.1:0-12094 GCA_949634005.1 Mallotus japonicus | reverse complement strand
GTTAATTTTTGTTGATTTCAGTTTTTTTTAATTGTTTTTTTCATAATCTTTTTTTTGTTTTTTTTTTATTTGTTGGTTTTCATTGATTTTTGTTGATTTGTTGTTTCAATTGTTGTTTTCAATTATTTTTTGTTGTTTCCGTTTGTTGATTATTTTTTGTTTTGTTGTTTCAGTTGTTTTTTTATTGTTTCCATTTGTTATTTTTGTTGTTTCCGTTTGTTGTTTTTTGTTGTTCTATTGTTTTAGTTTTTTTTTTTTTAATGTTTTGTCGTTTTTAGTTGTTGTTTTTATTATGAAAAAACAACAAAAACAACAATTGAAAAAATAACAAAAAACAACTAAAACAACAACAAAAAAAACTAAAAAACAATAAATAACAACCGAAAAATAATAAAAAATTATGAAATATATCCAAAAAATTATTATTTTTATTATTAATACTAATAAAAGTAAAAATTTTATTGAATGAAAAAACAACAAAAAAGCGACCAAAAAAACAAAAAATAACTAAAAAAATAATTATTGAATTACTATGGGTAATTGTTAGTTTAATTAGCTTAATTTTTATATTGTCAATAATTTTAAATAATTATTCTAAATAATGATAAGTTCCAAAATTGAAAAAATATTTATTATTTAGAATATGAAATTAAAATTATTTAAAATATAAAAATTAAATAAATACATATAATCAACTTCAATTAAAAATAAGAATAAATACATTAAAAAATTAAATAAATACATAAAAATGAGTTACATAGTAAAAAAATCCAAAACTAAAAAAAAAAAGTCAAAACTAAAAAAAAGGAAAAACAAAACTGAAAAAGCGGAAGACCAAAATTGAAAGAAATAAAAGCATGGAAACATTTGTGAAAACAAGGAGGTCAAATGGGCTCATGCATTGAAATTTCCTCTATAATATAAGATGCTCAAACTACAAAATGCTGAATACGAGGAATGCTGCCAATGAGGGTTAAACCGGTTGGTTTAAGTGGAGGAATTGGGATCAAAAGGTTCTGACTACAAATTCTAGAGGTGTAAAAGTTTTTGAACTAAAATATTCTTGTCTATACACCATAGGATAAGTGTAATAATAGCAATATCAATACTATAGTCTTAATATTGTAATAGTATTGTAATTGTTGAAGCTTCTGTTAAAAAAAAAAAGAATATGGGGAATGCTGGGCTATTTTTTATGCTTGTGGTTTGGTAATGCCAATGTTTTTAGCACAACAATCACCATTACATTTAAGATAATGTTGAGTCTACATGCATCACTTGTCCTTTGTCAAATTAAATCAGCTGTTTCCTCTTGTATTTTTAACTAAGCATCTTCTCTGCCAAAGCCCCTACTTGGTTCCCTATTCTCCACCATTTTCCTTGCTTACAACACAGTTTTAGAAGACAAAAACTTCTTTTCCACTAAACTGTTTCTTAAGACATCAATTGAAGGTTTTCTTTAATTAGGTCTGCAATGCTCCAACTTTACTTTTCCCATCTCCTGTTATGCTTTTCTGCTCATGGGAACTGAAATCCTGACCCAGTGCCATCTGTGTTTGTTGCCACCTGCGGCGGGCTAATGGCTATCCATAATAAAGAGAGCGTGATTGCAATGAGTCCAGACCAAACAAACACAATTGTTGGCGTCTTCCCTCGCCTTCCCATCAAACCTTTGGCGAAAGGGTAGAGGTGAGCCAACACCCAGAAGCTAAAGAAAGCTCCACCAATGAACTTGCTCCATTGTGGAGCTGTGCTGTATACTGTCCTTATAAATGCAAAGGCTATGGCAATTATATTCGTCATAGCAATGACAATTGGTGGAATCATCAGCGACGTCCACCTCACAATGTACAGGTCTGCAAAAACATCGTCTACATCGTCTCCTGCAGCCTTAGACGTCAACGTGAAAGATATTTCAATCCCTGCAATCACCTTGAGAAGACCTTGCGCGACGGCTGCAAAGTGAGCGCTGGTTCCAGAGATAAGCCAGAATTGTTCGTTCCTCCACCACTCTTCCAATCCTATACCCGACCATTTCAACTCAAGGATAGCAAGCATGATGAGGCAAATAGTTATAGTAAGGAGGTAGACTAAAAACGTTATACTTAGTGTCTGCACAATGAAATATCCTGAAAAAAGCGAGAGGGCAGGGAGGAAGCAATATACTATCAGGAAGATAGAGGTGAACGGATAAATGCCAACATTAAGATAGGCGAGGCGTTGGAGTAACTTGAGCCTTCTTGAGGCGAGAAAAGCATTGTTTCTGGAGAAGAAAATCTCCACGGAGCCTGTAGCCCAGCGGAGCACCTGGTGGAGTCGATCAGTGAGGTTAATTGGAGCTGATCCACGAAATGCATCACGCTTGGTCACGCAATAGACAGAGTGCCATCCACGGTTGTGCATACGATAGCCTGTCACCACATCTTCTGTCACTGAACCATAAATCCATCCCACCCGATCACCCCATTCGGTCTTATCCTCGTACCTATGATAATAGCATGTTAATGTTATACACACACAGTTTCGTAAAAGTGTGTTCAATTTAAGAGAGGGAAGATGAGGAATTACATACCAGCAAGAAATTACAGAGACGGATTCAGCAACGGTAGTGGCATCAAGTGGTTCGCGTGGCACCCTTAGAGCACCAGGAGGTCGTCCATACTTGACAGCAGGATGATCAGCAAGGGGTCGGGCTTGGTATTCAGCGATGGGTATAGACTCTGCCAGCATTGTGGAATTTCCAAAACGCTTGGGCAGTAGATTCAAATCAAGATCAGGGTCAAAATCTGTAGCTGTCAATGGACGTGTTTCGGAAGCATCATTGCTCTTCTGCTCATACTTATCAGGATTTGGAGGGTCAAACCCATAAAGTGCAAAACGTCTGAACATGCAACCAGTTCCCACATAAACTGGACCCTGCACTCAGGTACGATAAGTTCATTCTCAGTCATATTAGTATCCTGGAAATAGGTCATGCTTCGGATTGATTACAATTTGCAGTTGCAACATTTTACCTGCACACCATCAAGAGCACGCATTTGTCCATCGAAGAACACAGTATTGTGATTAGCATATCTGTCAGAAGGATCAATGCCCTCAAATCTCTGAGGAAACTGAATGTAGCATATGTTTTCACCGCCTCTGTCCATCATGAAACACATTCCTTCCCGGATGGCTTTACAGTTGTAGATGTAATGATCACAGTCCAGATTGAGAATGAAAGGACCATTAGATAGAACGGCAGAAGCTCGTACCAAGGCGTTCATGGCACCAGCTTTCTTGTTATGGTCATAGCCTGGTCTCTTTTCACGCGAGACGTATACAAACATAGGAAGGCGTATATCAACGTCTGTGAAATCTATTATCTTATCATCTGCGCCTCCCATTAATGGGTCCGGGCTAGGAGGCTTCAGCATCACCTGCATTAGCAAAAAAAGTTATTGTTACTTTTGATCAGTATGGAAATGAATTTATCAAGAAGAACATGGGAATACACACTTGGTACCTGAAGAATTCCAGCATGGTCACCTTTGGAATGTTCAGGAGCAGGCGAGGCCCAAGTTCCGGGCCAGTGGGTGCCGTCTGCCATCCATGTAGCTTTCTGGATCTTTATAGGCTCCATGGGGTCAGCTCCACTCTCCCTCATGTGCTTCAACATTTTCATTTCCTCTCTTGCATTAAAAGCGTCCGATCTTCTTCTGATTGAATCTGGAAGGCCATTGATCCTCACCTTGAACTCGTCGTACTCCCTCTTTATTTTTCTCCTGTCTTTTACAAAATCAGGCCTGCTCTTGTTTTTTGTTGGGTCAACTTTTAGGCTGAAGTAGGTTTCAGGATTCCTTGGCTCAATATCATGTTTTCGGCAGAAAGGAACCCACAAATCAGCAAAGCTTGCAGCCTCAGCCATTGCCTCAAAAGTAAGGAGAGCACCTCCATCGTCAGATACATAGCAAGCTACCTTCTCTACAGGGTAATCTACTGCTAAAATTGAAAGGATAGTATTGGCAGTGACAAGCGGCGGCTCTTTATCAGGGTCAGCAGTGGACACAAACAAATCAACACCAGGGAGATCAGAGCGTCCGCTGGGATTGGAGGGTGATGGCATTTCAAACTTGTCTCGAAGAACCCCAAGGTCGGTAGAACGATTGACAGGGCAAAGTTTGGGAATCTGATCCAAGATCCATGAGAAGGCAAACCATATTTCACAAACAACAGACATAAGCCATAACCATCTTGCATCTTCATTTGGATTGTTAACTCTCCAGTTCAAGAAGAATCCAAGCACCACTAGTCGAACCAGGATCAGCAATCTGCACCATTGTCATCTTCATTTGAATCATTTGCTGCAGGTTAAAAAAGAAAAAATTGCTGTACATATTATATTACCTGTAAGGACTCATAATTGCTGCTGGAATTGTCATTCTGCGGCTGAGGGGCTTCCAGGGTTTATCCATATTTTCAACCATGCCACCTTTGAATCCATCATCCTCATCGTCTCCATACATATCATCTTGAGGCCAGAAGGCATTACCATAGCCATAAGTACCTTTTGTTTCGAACAACCAGCGATTGTGATCAAAATCTCCAGTTTGGTTTCTCTTCGTCATTGTCATGTTGTTGTGATCGCCTTTATTTGGAGCTGGCAACGGCAGTGCTCCACTAGAATAATCAGGAACCTCGTCATCGTAATCTCCAACTTTGTAGGGCTCCTTGCAGCCTGGACATAAGCCGGTCTCCTTTTGGGCATCGAGGTAGCAATCTCTACAAATTTTGAATCTGGAAACGCATATATGTGGATGGTCTCGTTAAAATATGTATGAATCAATAGCTTTACCCGTTTGTTGGGTTTATCTAGCTCGAACTTCGAAATAATCAAACCTCGTATGGCTGAGGAGGCATCAAATGAAAAAAAAAAAAATGTCATAGATATGCACCTGCATTCACAAGGGATGACATCATTTCCTCTTTCATCCTTCATGATCTTGCCATCACAAGCAGGCATTGCACAAGAAGAGCCTTTGGATCCAGCCATTTGAGGATGCGTGACCTCGGACTCAATGACCTTGTCCATGAGATGTGCCCGAGTGACGCTGTTAAATCCGCCGGTGAAGAGAGAATTGGAAACGTATTGTTCTTCGGCTTTGACGGCAACGGAGGTGTCCATGGGCTGATTATCAGGGGTAGGAGGAATGTGGACGGTGTAGTTCATGTAGTCAGCAGATAACTCTCCTGACATGTCCAGGTCTTCCCTGGAAAGGCTCACATATCTTCCACTCGAAGTTCTTCTCGCAAATTTCACCGTTTGGCCGCTGGAAGAGCGGCTTCCCTGCGAGCTAGCAGACCCGCCTGGGGTACGTATGGATTTCTTTGATGGTTGTGAAGAAAGAGACGCCATCTTTTTGGATTTTTGTTTTGGGTCTAAAATGATCTTGAAACTAGCTTCTTTTCTCTATATTGTCAAAACTCAGCATGCTCATGTTTTTGGGTGTTTCTTCTCTACAGCAACAAGGTTTTAGCAGTCATAAAAATAATTCGGACATGCATGATTATGACGACCACCACCAAGTTTGTATTGTTTCTTGTGTCTAAAACTGAGAAAAATGAATGAAATGTCAATCTATGGCGAGAGACCAAGTCCCATGAAAATTAAAAATAATGAAAAAGAAAAATAAGGGTAATGTTGGTTTATTTTTTTGATGGTGTTTACGGGTTTCAAGGAGATTTATTTGTGGTTTCATTTGGATACATTGTTTGTTTAACGTTCATCAAATAGACAGATAAGTTATTGGATTTTATGTGCTGTGTTTGCACTGAGTGATAGGTACACAACACAACACAACAATAGTCAGTTGCTTTCCTGTTTATGTCTATGTCTCAGTCAATCTTATAACCAAATGCCTCTTACCACAATAACAACCATTTATCCTACCAATACGCTATAGCTACACCATTATTCTCTTCTTATTTTTTATTTCTTCTGCTGCCAAATAATTTTGCATGCATTCAATTCGTCATGCACTTTGCAAAATTCATAGGGATGAGCCTCCCTAATCTTGGAATAATCTTCAAAAATTGATCTAAAAATGTTTTAAAATTGAAATTATTTGTTGCTGTTGTTGTTTGGTTTTTCTTGAACTAAATCCCTCTAAAATTATTTTGCTTTTGGTATGAAATTCTTAAATTTTTCCAACAAAATATCCTAAACCCAATTGAGTACTATAACCTATAATTTGATAAAATTCGAACATATATAGGATTTCACTAAAATAAATATAGGATTACAGATATCCAATTCATTAATGTTGGATAATTTTTTAATGGAAAAATATGAATCTTTCATGTATTGATTACTGTGATGAAAGAGCGATACATATAAAAGTACAATAAAAAAAAGTATTAAAATAAAATTTTTTGTCATTGTTTTTCAATTACATTAACTAATTAAGCTCTTTTAATATGCATGTCACTGATTCATATGCTCCACTCCATGGCTTTAAATAGTCATAAATGGATTCTTTAGTCCTTAAATGAGTTTGAGTGTAGAAATATCAACAAAAATTTTCACAATAAAGAGATATTCAAACTCCATAAAGGAAAAACAACTAAATTCCATGTAGAATATTAACTCCATAAAGGAAAATTCAACAATTCAATAAGATAATAAATTTGTGTTTATTAAATGCAAAAAATTATATAATAAAGTGAATAAAATAGAAAGGAATAATAATAATAATAATGGATCACCAGCATCAATCTAAAAGATAATTGGCAATCGCCAAAAATGAAAATTTTTAATGAAAAATAGGGGAAAAAAAAAAGAATGGAGATGGCTAGAATTTTTGGTTTTTAGCATTATTTTAATATTGGCTAATCTACATGTAATTAAATAATTTTTATTGTTTGGAGTAAAAAAGATGCACTCTTTAATTAAATTATTTCAAGTAAAAAATAAAAATTAAGTCAGTAAGTAACATATAAAAATAAGAAAATATAATTGGTTTTGCCAAAAATATCTCAATTTAGTCTATTTCGGCAATTTTAGCTCAAACATTTGTTTGGTTAAAATAAAAGTAAAAGATATATGTGGCATTTATTATAAATTTCAAATTTTTCAATTTTTAAATTATGTAATTTTAAAAGTTATATTGTAAAAAAAAATTTCAAAATCTTGAACTTTTGATAATTTTATTCTAAATTTTTAATTTTAGAAAAATAATAATGACAATCATTTATAAATTTAATTAAGTTAATTATCACATAATATTTCAAATGTTTGTAGCGCTTTATATTTTTATCTTAATTTTTAAATTTTGACAAAAATATCTCAATTTGATCAATCAATGACAATTTTAACATAAATAATATTTAGCCAAATTAAACAGAAAATCCGCTGATATATCATCTATGAAATGTCAAATTTTTCTTCTTAAATTGTAATATATAAATGTATGTTGGTAGAGAAATTCAAATACTTGTGAATTTTGACAATTTTATTTTAATTTTAAATTGCAAAAAATATTCTCATTGAAATTTTTGTCAAAATTAAATAAAAAGTTGTAATGTGAATGGATGCCATTCTAATAAATTTAAAAATTATATATAGAATAAATATTTTTCATATTTTAAACTTAAATGTTTTAACTAATAAGCAATTCATAAAAATTCAAATTATCAAGAGCAATAATTTTTTTTATAAATTTTGAAAGTGTTATACTGATAATAATCATTTATAGATTTTACAATTTATCAATGGTAAAGTTAATTTTTTTATTGTTACTTCAATACTTTTTATTTAATTTTGATTAAATAATTTTTTCTATCAATATTGTTAAAATTTGGTTAAATTAGACATTTTTTTTAAATTTAAAAATTTGGATAAAACTGTTAAAGATTGCAAAATTTTGGATTTTTTCATATCACTATACCATTACAAATTTGGCAATTTAAAAAGAATAAACTTGACATTTTTATTGATGTCATGTTAATATTTTTATTTGATTCAGACCAATGATTTTTTTTTTGTGTTAAATCATAACAGTTTTACCAAAATTAAAAGATTGAGATAAAAATACAAAAGGTCATAAACATTTGAATTTTTTAATACTAATTGGCCAATTAATAATTTATCTAAGGTAATTTTAATTATTGTAGTGACAACTATGCATGAATTTAATAAATTATCAAGAGCAATTTCTTTTTTTTTTCTTTTTAATTTAAATTTAATAAATCATTAGTTCTATTAAAATTGATAAAAATTAGTTAAAATACATTTTTATCTCCAATTAGTTCAATCTGTCTTGCAAAGCTTACATGTCTATTGGAGCAGCTTATTGTTTTGCCTAAGGCTGTGAGCAAAGATGTTGAAAGATTATATAGATCTTGTTGTTGAAGGGTAGCCCTAATGGTAAATGAGGGTTTGGAGGATGAATTTTGGGTCCTTACTCTGCAAGGAGAACTCAATCAATTTGAGAGAAAAAAAAGTTTGAAATTTAGTTTTTAGACCTAAGAATTATCCTATTATTTGAACCAAATGGGTTTATAGGAACAAATTAAATGAACAAAGTGTCATAACTAGAAACAAGGCTAGACTAGTGGCCAAAGGGTATAATCAAGAGGAAGGCATTAATTATGATGACACCTTTGCCCTAGTTGTAAGGTTAGAGGCCATCAAGATGTTACTTTCATTTGCATCTTACATGGATTTTAAAATCTTTCAAATGGATGTTGAAAGTACATTTTTAAATGGTTTCATTTAAGAGGAGGTATATGTTGAACAACCTACAGGTTTTGAAAATCATGAATTTTCAAATCATGCGTTTAAGTTGACTAATGCATTGTATGGTTTGAAACAAGCTCCCAGTACTTGGTATGAAAGGTTGAGTAACTTTCTATTAGAGAAGGGATTCTCTAAAGGAAAAGTTGACACAACTTTTTTTCATAAAGAAACTAAATAATAACTTGCTCATTATGCAAATTTATGTTGATAATATTATATTTGGTGCAACTAATCATTGCTTGTGTGAGGAATTTGCTAAGTTGATGCAAGGTGCATTTGAGATGAGCATGATGGGTGAACTCTTATACTTTTAATCAAGCAATGCAAAGATGGGATCTTCATCAACCAAGCCAAGTACACAGGGGACACCCTCAAGAAGTTTGGCATGGAATGAACTAAAGCTAGCAAGACACCCATGAACACCACCACCGAACTCTTCAAGGATGAAAATGGAAACCAGTTGATGAGAAGAAATTTAGAGGTATGATTGGATCCTACTCTATCTTACAACTAGTAGACTTGATATAATGTTTGCCATTTGCTTTTGTGCTAGATTTCAATTTTTTCCTAAATAATCTCATTTGCATGCCATTAAAAGAATATTTAAATATTTAGGCTTCGTTTGTTTGCGGAAAATATTTTTCCTTATTTTCCAATTTTTGGATTACCAAAGAAAATAAGTCAAAGGAAAATAACTTCAAAACAAGGGAAAATGATTTCCCATTCTAAGGATGGAAAATCATTTTCCAATATATTTTTCAATGCATTCTCTCCTCATTTATTGTCTTCTCTTTTATTTTTCAATGCAATTTCTCCTCATTTATTATCTTCTAGCCAAACACTGGAAAATATTTTCCTGAAAAATAAATTTTCCGGAAAATATTTTCTAAAGATAAAATATTTTCCGCAAACAAACAGAGCCTTAATTGACACTTTGCATTTAGGACTTTAGTCTACTAGGAGTTATACCTTTGACCTAGTTAGTTAATTGGATGCAGATTTTGCCGGCAGTTTGTTAGATAGGAAAAGCACTTCTAGACTTTGTCAATTTCTAAGACAATACCTAATTTCTTGGTTTAGTAAGAAGTAAGTTTTGGTTGCTTGTCCATCGCTGAAGCTAAATATGTAGCGGCTAGTTGTTGTTGCTCACAAGTTTTCTAGCAAAAACAATAATTGAAGGACTATGGCATTGGTATTGACATATTCCTATTAAATGTGACAATATAAGTATTATTAATCTCAGCAAAAATCTCATCCAACACTCTAGAACCAAGCATATAAATATTAGACATCATTTTCTAAAAGATCATGTTCTAGATGGTAATATTGTGCTTGAATTTGTGGATATTAACAATCAACTAGCGGACATTTTCACCAGGCCATTTAATGAAGAAAGGATGAACTTCATTAAGCATGAACTTGAAATGATAGCTGGTGCTAGTTTGAAATAATCTCTATACTTTCTTATGTGCTAAGTGATTATGATAGTGTTGATGCATTTGATCCTTTATATGAAAATAACAATGGTTACTTGCTTATTTGCTACTCCATTCCATGCACTAAATTTGTTTAATATTTGTGGCACACAAAATTGCATTCATTTGCATTTTTATGCTATTTAATAATTAATCATTGAAATTAATTAATATGATTAATTATTAAACTTGCAAAAATTAATGAGTCCATCAAGATCCAATGTCATTTGTATGATCAAAATTTCTTGCAAAAATAACTTTATTTATTGCCAAAATTACCTTAATTTCAAAGTTTTTAAATTTGTCAATTCAATCCAAAAGGTTGTAATCGTAACATTGTTTCAAAGTTTTTTGGACCAATTGAAAATTTTTTGAAAGCTCAGAGCCCTTTTGGAATTTGCTCACAACCTTTAGCATATTAACGGCTACTCATGACTCCTGTTGAGCACAGATTCTGTGCTCTTCAAGATTGATGCTTACGATCATGATGAGCTCCTCATGACTGTGAGGGTTAACCTATCAACAAAATAAAAACGGTCACTTAGTTTGAGTTTAGCTAAGAGAAACTCAAGTTGTGTAAAGGTTAGAATTGAGCCTCAAAACTCTTGATTGTAATTAATTTAAAGGAATAGATTGATGGTGGTTTTGAAAAACCTAACTTAGAGATAAGTTAGGTGGAAATGTAAGTTTAATGAGAAACCAAACTCTTTAAATTGCTTATGTCTTGATTACTTCATCCATATTCTCTCTTTAATTTTAAATAGCCTTATTCATTCCCCTCCTCTTTAGGGCACTTACATAGTTCTATAGTTGTGTAATTTTTTTTGTTGTTTTTAAGTTTTTAATATCTTTATTTTTAGTTGTTGCAGCTTTTGTTGTAGCTTGATTTTTTGGTTGTAATATAGTTGGTTTTGGTGAAATAATATTCTATAATTCCACAAGTGCCAAGAGGGGGGGTGAATTGGCTTTTTGAAGTTAATGGGTGATTTTCGTTTTTTTCACAAGAGCCACCAAAAACAGAGTAATAGTTGACTAAAATGAAGTAGAAGATAGATAAAAACTCTAAGGATTTATAGAGGTTCGGCCCTCAAAGCCTACTCCTCTCCTCAACTACTTGTTGAGATTTTTAATCCACTATCAATCTACTTCAAGGTGTAGATCAAACCCTTACAAGCTTAACCAAGCTACCCAAGTGTTTTTCCAAGGCTCACACTCAAACCTAAGTGTTTTCACAAGACTCACACTCTAACCTAATGCTAAGAACCATCCTCTTAGCTTACAAGTGAATAAAACCCTAACCCAACTCACTAAATCCCACTATTGAGCTATTGATTGAAGGAATTAAACACTCACCAACCCACACTCAAGAACACACTTGAGTTGAAAAGAAATTACAAGAATAAAGATGAAGATTTGGGTGGTTGTAAAATAAGTTTAAGGTTGAATGCTCAAAGATAGCTCTAAAGATTGATGCTCAACTTCCCTCTCTTTTTTCAGCTGAAAAATAACTTGTATTTATACCCTCATAGAAGAAAAGAGCTATTAGAGAAGTATTAAATGCAAAAAGACCCGTTGGAAATTTTCTAGAGAAAGTGACCAGTTCGCGCGTCATCACTCATGACAATAGAGTGCCAAGGAGAAATTCGAAATCACATGTTTTTCATAACTTCATCCGCTCATGACCATGGTGATGACAGCTCTCGGCCAAAAATGGAAATTTGCAATTTTGGACCTTTGTAATTTTGCTCGAAAAAATTTTTCGATAATGGGAATTTGCTTGGGACCAATTATAATGAAGATTCCCATCATAGTTCACCAAATTTGACTTTCGGAATTTGACGAA
>CATIWK010131289.1:0-12595 GCA_949634005.1 Mallotus japonicus | reverse complement strand
GTAATATTTGTCTTGCTCTTCAATGTATCGGTAGCCGTTGAGATATGCATAACTGTCACAGCCTATGACGGTAAACTTGTTGCGGGATTTAGAGATGTAAAAGTTTGAGAGACTGATATACCAACTTCTATATCTTGTATCCGACGATGCATAGTGGCAATCTCCAACTACGTCCCCTTTGATTTCTAACTGCCCATCTACGCTTATGCTTAAAATCTTGATATTTGATTTCATCAAGAATGGCACTGAATCGTTGCAGCTGATGAGAAATTCTGGGCTGAGATTACAGTCGTCTTCTCCAAATGGATATGGGATTGACACATTTCCGCACCAATCAGAGCATAGAAGAGATAAGAGAAAAAAGAGAGGAAAAACATTCCGAAGAAAAAAAAAGAGAAAAACAAGAGGAAGACTAAGAAAGAAGAGGAGAAAGGTTGATCTTTAAGCTTAGGAGTCTAATTCTTGGAAGGAGAGGGAGTCTTCTTGCATTCAAACCATCAAAGAAAGCTCTGAGGGCTCAGTTAGGAGCTACAAACGTTCTTCAATCAGTGAGAATTCTCACTTTAAAGTTTTAAAGTCTCTATTTCATATAAAAGCATCAATTGTTAGAATCTTGGTTTACTTTTAGTATTTGTTGTTTATCTGTTGTTATGTTGAAGCATGATTGCCTGAATATGTAAATTATTGAGTTTTAGGTTCCTAGTTTACATTGATTTACGTGCATGTTTGAGTAGCTTAGCATCTAAGAAAAATGTGATTTTTGTACTGCTGTGTGTCTTGAAGAGGCGTCGCCTCTTCAAAGAGGCGTCACCTCTTCTCATGGAGGCGATTGCCTCTTCGTAGAGGCGGTCGCCTCCCAGACATAGTTTGGCAAAACTCTGCTTTACCTTTGTATCTTTTAGTATATTTTTCGTTTATTTCTTGTATTTGATACACATATAATGCCTAATATTTTAGTATTGTATATATGTGTCATATTATTGATTTGTATAAATGCTTAACTCATGTTTTATATGAACACACATGCCTACTTTCCTGCAAATACAGTTTGGATTATTTTGTAAATAAATTGTTTATCTTGAGATCGGAACTAACCGTATTTGTTGTAGGTTGTGGTGATTTTTAATCACTTTTGTAATTAATGTATTAATTAGTTCTTGAGAAGTTTTCTTTTAGTAGATTATTGTAATAATTGTACAAAGAATTGTAAACCTTAATCCCTTCCCCCATTTATTTGGAATGAATGTTTGTAAAATTTATTTCCATTATTTGTTTTAAATGCCAAGGTAATAAGCGAGAAAATAAGATCAATGTGCAAAGTTGATAATATTGTAAAATTAAAGGTGCGTGCAACCAACATTAATAAGGAAATAATTTAATAATTAAAGGTAATAAAGTATAGAACACAACGGAGGCAAACCGCAAGGTTGGGTGGGTATTCCAAAGCTCATACCCAGTTTTCGAACCTGATCTCTGAAGACGGCTTCTGGGTACCTCCGTGGAATCTAGTTGCTGTAAAGTGTGTCCCAGCTTTTATCCGGGTGGCGACTCCATCTTCAATTTGGATTCCAAAGCCCATTTTGTATTTCCTAGTGGGCCTTGCGCCCACACAATGCCGTGGTTGCCAACACTTGGGCGCGCGCTAAACCCCGCCGCCTACAATAAGATTTTATGTCAGTATTTTATTTAATTTTGACCAAAAAACTATTTGTATTAAAATTACTAAGCATTTGTCAAATTGAGATATTTTTATCAAAATTAAAAAATTAGAATAAAATTGAAAAAGGTCGTAAACGTCTGAATTTTTAGCACAAATAAACCTAAATCTTAAGAGGGAAAAGTAATTTACCCTATATAATAATACATCTTGATATATTTTATACATTAGCCGAACACCACTCTTCTGTTGTTAATTGTATTCTTTTTGTTGCAGCAGGATGCTTCTGCTGCTGTAGTTTAATGAATATCATTGTAAAAAAAAAATAAAAAGAAAAAACTTTATGAGGTGCCACATTGATGATACTCTACGATTGTTTAGCTTAGAGTTGTGGGGGAACAGGGGATTAATAGGCTTTGTTAAGTTAAATAAAAATATTTTATATTTCCTCCCAAAAAATATTTTATATTTTTTTCAGAATTTTTATTTTTTATTTTCTGCTTTTTTTTATAATTTTTCAATTAAAAGTTTAATTATTATTGTTGTTGAGATTTAATGTTTGGTTGAATAAGTAAATATTAATAATAATAAGTCTTGGCCCACACAAGTTGATTGGCTGGAAGGCATACTGTTCTTGCACCGCTGCTGCTGCTACAGATGTTTGGCGGCCTGTCAATCCTAAGAAAATTAGGGTTTCATCCCTCATTTGTGTATTTGGGCTTCATTCTTACAATGGCCCAATAAAATATAAAAGCCTTGATTGTCACTTGACATATGTTGGCCCATGATGTAATGTTGTTTTCCTAATGAATTAACGATATCCTTATTATTGTTAGAGCAAATTATATTTACCTCCCTGAGGTTTGACCTAATTTACACTTGCCTCCCTCTTATTTGAAAATCGAACATTTACATCCCTCAGCTTTAATTCCGTCAATATTTACCCCCCTCCGTTAACTTTTCCGTTAGGTTTTTTATATCAAACTACATTTAGCTCCCTCCGTTTATAAAAATAAAACAGTTTAATCCCTAAATTTTGATAAAATAAATAATTTAGTCCTTCAATTTTTTAAATTATTTAAAATTTAAAATAATTAAGAAATTAAAAAAGAACAACCATTTTTTATTTTATTAAAATAAAAGGGATTAAAGTGTTAGATTTTATAAAACATAGGAAGTAAAATATTAGTTTTTATAAAATAGAGGGAGTAAAATGTCTTATTTATTAAGATACTAATGGAAAAGTTAACGGGGAGAGGTAAATGTTGACGGAATTAAAGCGGAGTGATGTAAATGTTCGATTTTCAAACAAGAAGGAGGCAAGTGTAAATTAGGTCAAACCTCATGGAGGTAAATGTAATTTTCTCAAAAAAAAAATCCAAATCCCATCTAATTTCGGGTTTTCTCTCAATTTCTAGGGTTTTAATCAAAATTCCGAAATTTCTTCAATTCCTCAATCCAATCAAACGTATAATTTGTAGAAACCTTTTCAATTTCTTCGAAAACATAATGCCTCAAAGACATTCAAAGAACAACAACGATTTAGCCTTCTTCACGTACGATGAGAAGCGTAAGCTAGGGTACGGTACCCAGAGGGAGAGACTGGGCAAGGATTCAATTAAGCCATTTGATGCTTGCTGTCTCTGCTTGAAGCCGTTTATTGATCCCATGTCTTGCCAGAAAGGTCACGTCTTTTGCAAAGAATGTATTCTCGAATGCCTTTTAGCTCAAAAGAAGGATATTCAAAGGTATTTGGTTTTCTATTTTCTTTTCTTCAATTTGGATTTTGGTTGTCTTTAATTTTATAGATTGGAATTTTTAGAGTTTTGGGCTGTTATATCATGGATTGTTGTTTGGTTTGAATTGAATTGGTTAGGTTTGAAGTTTGTGACTTTAGATTTGTAGAGTTTTATCATTGTTGTTGATGTCTGTTGATTCGATTATGTTAGAAACTGTAGTTACGGATTGGTGATTGATACGGTGCTGTCATCATTTTGGAAACTGTGGAGTGGATCTTTAGTAATTGATTGTTATTGTGAGCAAATCTGACTCAAAACAGTACAGTTGGGATGTGCATGTTTGTGGACTGTTTATTTTAAAGCTTGTACTTGTTTATATGTTTTGGCATTGTGTGGTGTGTTATTTATTCGTTAAATTGCTTATTGCTGCATTGAAGAGCAAGCTTTTATGTTGCTTGGCAGGAAGCTAGCTGCTCATGAATTACAGAAGAAGCAAGAGAAGGAAGAGGAGGAGGAGAAGTTAATGCTGCAAAAAGCCAGGGAACTTGATGCTTTTGATCAGCAAAACCATGGTGCAGTTCCACAATACAGTGATAGAAACCAGAGTCGAGATAAACATGGTTTCCATGGGGCCAACAGTGTGAAGGTCACTTCCTATGAAGAGGAAGCACTTCGGACAATGAAAGCGTTTTGGCTGCCTTCTGCTACACCAGAAGCACCAGCTAAAGTAGAGGCCCCCTCCGCTTGTACAACCTGTCCAGAAGGCAAGGAAAAGCTTAAGATGAAAAGCCTTTTCCCCATCTATCTCACTGAAGATAATAGTGAAAAGAAAACATCCAGTTCTCTTGATAAGACCTATATCTGTCCCAGCTGCAAGGTTACTCTCACTAATACACTGTCGTTGGTGGCACTCAGCTCATGTGGTCATGTCTTCTGCAAGAAGTGTGCCAACAGATTTATGGCCGCAGATAAAGTTTGTCTGGTTTGCAACAAGGCATGTAAGGAGAAGAATTTAGTGAATTTGGAAAAGGGTGGAACCGGCTTTGCAGGCCATGGGGATAGCCTTGTGGCATCAGATTTTAAGCACTTAGGTAGTGGTTCTGGATTGGGACTTGTGAGACCAGGGGCAATGAAGATATAAATAATGGCAACTGTTTTATACAGTAATTGTTTGGTAATTGTATTTGGGCCTGAAGAGAAGGATGCTCTAGGTTCTTTCTTTAGTTTGGCAACCATCAGCATTTCAAAGCTTGTTGCAAACTTATCTGTTTTTTTTTTTTATTTCATGAGTTTGTTTATTGTAAGATAGATACATTATTAAAGTTTGAAAATTTGGCATGTGATTAACTTCATTTCCAGTCTTACTTGTTCTATGCTTCATTCATTGATGTAAACAATCTTATAATTAGCTGCTCATAGCATGAGGGTCTAGCAACTTAGCTCTTCTACTGGAACCTACTTATTGCCTTCTAGCGCATCTAGCGGGCACCTGGTGGAAATTCAAGCTCTTATTAATGCATTCATAGATGAGGAGGTAATTTTGCCCTGGTTTGCTCTTTAAACTATAGATAAAAAAAAAGATTTACAGGGTTTATATGGAGAAGATGATTAATATGCATTAACAAATAATTATGCTTTGAGAGTGACTTCCAATAGGATGTGACCAAGGATTGCTGATGTATGATAACCATGGATGATGTTGATGGTGATAGATGTTGCTGCATGTGGGTTATCTCTTTCTTTGCCTGGTTTACAACTGGAACAGGTCTGAGTAAAACTTTGATGAGGCAAGCCATGCATTGCTCGATGCTTCTAAATATAATTGACTATAGCACAATTCAATTGGAAGTCCCACATTGAATGAATCAGAAGTAAAGTGCAAGAACAGCTTTTTGCATGCGGGGTTGTTTAGAATTGAGGTCTTACGAGTCATACAATTACAAAATGACCTTTTAATCTTTGTTGGGAATAAGAAGCTTATCTACACATAATCCTTAGCCAGTCATCAATCTACCCAAGGTCCCACCACATTGGATGGCCCATATGCACCGCCCATCAAAAGAGACAGAGTCTATAGCCTTGTTTTTGGACAGCATCTTATGAAAAGCATGCACAGTGTGCAATTCATAGGCATGTACAATGTATGTTAGCCAATGCCACTCTTGTGAAGGCAGCAAATCTGTGCCTAATTTGCCTTAAGAAGCAGAGTTGATTCCTTATTTTCCTTTTAGCAAAAGAAAAAGATTATCCTTAAACCAAATTTCATGTTAACGTTAAAATTACAGCTCAACAAGTAGTAGCTAAACCTCCTTTAAAAAAAAATAAAATAAAATAAAATAGTAGCAGCAAAACCAATTTAAGAGGTCACCAACATCCAAAGTTAAACACCCATCTCAAAATGGAAGATACTAAGATTATCTTAATTATCTTATCTTATAAACCTGATTTTTGCTAAGATATTAACTAATATCCATCTTAAGAGGGTAATTAAAACTTTTTTCTGTCTCCTCATCCAATATATATAGCAATTGAAAATTGGTAAACCAATTAGTTGAAAAATAACCTGTTTTATATCTCAGGATAGGTACAAGTTGGTTAGCATCACATGACATGACAATTGTATTCTTGCCAGGCGCCAAAATAGGCCAGGCACATAAATATTATACACCAATGTTACCAAACCTATAATTGGGGAGGAAAAGCATTTAATGCAAATCAACCCAACATTTAATTAATTAATTAATTAATCAAGGACAATTATATAGCCTGTTTTTGGTTGTTCTGTTTAAGATGTTCAACTAATTATGGGATAATCCCTGAACTATCATCTTAGCAAAAAGAATTAACATTTTTCCAACTGTTAATTCTGAAAGCCAAGCACCATAGCCAGTGGTAAAAAAATAAAAAGAAGAATCAACAAAAAGATTAAGCCAACGTGGCAACAGCTGTAGAGTTCCACCAGTAATCCAAAACGCTGAATTGGGTCCCACATAAGCATTAACTGATCGCCAGCCATCCCACCAATAATCATAGCGTCACTATCCAATCCTGTCCAAACGAGCTTTTCCCAAAATATAAAAAGGCTAAAGATGTGATTTTTAATGCTGCATATGCAAATTCATGCTTTTTGATAAAAAGGAAAGTGCTTTTTTGGGTTAACTATACGAGAGGACAAGGAAGAAAGAACCCTAATATTGGATTTTTGAGAGATGGGTGATTTAGAGAAACAAGAGATGGTGATGGTAATGGTGAAGGAACAGGAAGAGGAGGAGGAGAAGCTAATTGATGGAATGACAGTGTTGGATTTTGATTTGTTGTGCTCTACAGTTGCTTTGCAGACACAAGGGAAATGGAGGAAGCTAGAAAGTGGAGATTTTGATGCTAATAATAATGGTGGTGCCAATAGTATTGGAGCAGGGGAATTTGGTGGTGTTTTCAGGATGTGGGAAGGTGAAGTTCTTGATTGCTTTGACGACCGCCGTATTGCTATTGAATCCCTTTGGTAACTCCCTCTTTCTCCCTTCTATTTCTTACTGTTATGGTTGTCTCATTTTATAATTAGTATCTCCCAAGTTCTAATAAAATTGCAGTTCTGTAAAGGCTATTGTTTGCTGGAATTCTTCAATTCTTTCAGCTTTAAAAGAAAAAAAGCATCTTGAAAATTGGAAGTTTTATGACGAAATGGAATCATACCACCAATGATTTTCGCATTAACTTTTTCTTTTACCTTGGAGAAAAATGGGTCTTGGAAATTTTATAATGGTTACTTTGAATTTCTTTTCTTCAATTTTTTATTTTCTCAATTTTTTGGGTGGTTAGTTTTAGTTTTATGGAATTAGAAGGTATGGACAATAATTGATAGGAAATCCTTTGCCTTAATATCCTTTCTAGTGGTTTAAATATTTGATAGTAAAGGTTTGAGCTTTATGATTCCCAAGAGTTGAGAGTAACAATGGGTTTGGTGTTGCAGCTGTCCATGTTACAGATTTGGGAAGAACATGAGACGAGCTGGTTTTGGTTCTTGTTTTCTTCAGGTGGTTATTTTTGCATTTAACTAAAGCTGAACTAATTATTTGTACTTAAACTTGCAACTGTGTGAAATTCTTAAATTGTTGTGTGATTTTGCAGGGAACTGCATATTATATTCTTGCTCTTAGTGCTCTTTTCAACTTCATTGCCTTCATTGTCACCAAGAGGCATTGTTTTCTGTATTTGGCAATTGCATTTACCATTTCGGTAGGAATGTATTTGGGTTTCTTCCGCACACAAATGAGAAAGAAATTTAATGTCAGGGTGAGCATATGTGTCATATTGTTCAATTTGTGACTGATTCTATGCTTAAATTTCTTATTTCTGATTTCCAAGGGATTTTTGATTGTGGATGTTTCACTATCTTTCCAAAGGCTTTTTACTGTTTCAGTTGTACAAATCACATTTTCTTTGCAAGAATTACTTTGTTTGCACATATGTCAAACTGCTTCTTGTTTCGCACTGAGTTACATTCCCATGTCTGTTTTCTTTAGAATTTGGATTTAGCTTAAGCTCATTGCTCTGTTCTGTTTTGATTTATATTTCCTTCTAATTATCTTAAGTTCAGTTTCGACATGTAAGCACGGTACTTGATTGTTTCTAGTTCGCTACCGTCCTCCCAAACTGACCAGTTTCTTTTGGCTTTTATATTTGAACTTGTGAACTTGATTTAAATTTTCATCAATGGTAATATGTCTGAACCATTTTTTGTTTTACTCTGCCTCTTAAGAATGCAACATCCTGTCTATTATATGCTAATGCAAATATAGAAATGTGTCAAACTTTGTCAAGTGTGTGCCTATTTTGAGTTGATTTTAATTTCAGCTATTATTTGGGAGATGGGTTTTTCTTGTTTTCCTTCCTTTCTGGCACTATGGGGTGGCATATTAGCCTTTTCTATTTATTTTCTGATACTCTTCATGACTGTGACTAGGCCCTTACACAGTCGGATCTTTCCTTTTCATGTTTAGAAATATCTGTTGTAGTTAAATTGCTAATAATATTACTTTTTTTTTTTTTTTGGGAATGTTCTGATTTCAGGGCAGTGATAGCACCCTGGATGATTGCATCTACCATCTTTTCTGCTCCTGCTGTGCATTATGCCAGGTACTTATCTTTCCAAATCTAATGGCTATGTAAGTTTAACCAAAAGTAATACATTGTAACACACTACAAATTTAAAAGCTGATGATAGTAATTAACATTCATATAACATGGAACAGGAATCTAGAACGTTGGAGATGAACAACGTTCAAGACGGCACCTGGCATGGTCGGGGCGACACAATTTGCATAGGTGCCTATAGTGAGAACAAAGCAATCTTTGAACTACATCCACCTTCAGTTATCTCAACTGTCAACCAAGTACCCTGACATCCACAGCATTCAGAGCAGCATAGATATTGATGACCACTCTTGACCTTGGGAAGTTAAGGCTTTTGTAGACCTTTGATGCTCTGTACTAATGCAGGCTGCATTAAATTGACATTTGCTTTCCACTTAATTTGGTCCTGAAGGGGGGTAAATTACAGACACACTGGAGTTGTCTACAAGATTAGCCATCAAACTGAACTGTAAATTCTTTTGCTTCACACACTGCCAACTTGTTAGTCAAAGCCTAAAATCAAGAATTCATGACAGCTTAGAATTATGATAAGCTGATAGTTAAATTCAATGATCGAATGAATATGTGTTATCATGTAAGAGATGGTGAGTTCAGCTGAGGCTGAGAGTGTAAGTTGTACACTATTTAAGTGAGAACATGCAGGTGATCAGATTAAAAAAGTCGAGAACACTGTCATTCAATATTGGGAAAAGTATGAACTCAAGCATATGCTGGGACAAATGTAAAGTGGGATTTGTATTTAACCCTCATCCAACTAAGATCAGTAGCTATATAGCTCTGCTTAGAGAAATTTTTACTACTCAATTATGAGTGCTTATGTTGTACGAATTACCAAGGTTCTTCATACTAAGAGTGACATTGTTATTAAATTACTTCATTAAAGGTGCATCAATATGGGGATCATTAGCAAGAAGGTATAGCAAAAATTAAAATTCAGGTTCTTTCAATTGAAGAACTGCGGAATCCATATGCTGCTATATTTTTTTAGTGCAAACCAATCATAAAATCCTTCCAGCATTCAGCTCATCAAATGCACCTGTCCTTGTTGCTCCAAGACCCTTCCCAACAGGGTCCATCAATATAACTGAACTTGCAGAAACAAAGTCTAAATATACTTGTTACTGTTCATTGTCATTCATTTTGCTGCCTCTATCTGATTCTGAGTAAAAATAAATAAAACTGGGCTTTGAAGAGACGGGTCCAGCCAGGTTGAAATCAAATGTATTTGTCTTAAGCAACTGAAGTACTTGTATTAATTTTCTTGGACCAATACATGTACATGCTGCATGTAAATCATATATTAATCAGCAGAATGCGAAATATGCCCTTTCTAATGCCAAAGGTATATTAATGTATGACTTCATGTTGTGAGTAACACAGAATCTTACTGTAAATCATCTTGCTTTTTCAATCCTTTTCATGAAATTAAAAATAGAAGCAAGTTGATTAATTTATAACAAGTTTTATTTATTTATTTATTTACTTTCTGTAATATAATTCCACATTTGCGGCCTCGGTTGAACCTGTAAGCAATTTCTAAAGATATTCCCATCTTTTTAAATGCAACATTCTAGTCTAGGTACAGAGTTATACCCTGGTTTTATCCATCGTTTGATATATTTTTTTTCAGCCATATTTTTAAACAGTATGATTGCATCGTGAATCTTAAAACTTTTCTTACATTTACTTCCATGATATGTCTCGTAGGAATCCTTTCCTTTTCAAAAAAAAAAAAAAGACTTGCTTGTAGTCTTATAAAGCTAATTTGTCAAAGCTACCAATAATTATTGGAATTAATTGGTAGGGACTATTTTTTGAACTATGGTACATGCAGTTATTAAATTAGTTGTTAGTAGATTTTTATCACATTTATGATAATGCTTAAATCAAACTGAATTAATTAGAATTCAATGAATTATAAATATGGATTAAAAAAAATTGTCATAAAGCTTGGGAAGTTTAGGAACAATTGTCATGTCAACGAAATAAAAGACATGGTCAGTAAATAAGGTTTCAGTCTTGATCGACAGTGCAAACTTTCAACACATAATTGTGGAAAATGTAGAATACTACCTGCTCCCATCTGGAAACTTTTTGAAACCATTTAATTAGTTCAAATATATTTTAATGAAAATAAATAAGAAATATATATACATTTCACAATTTTATTTTACAAGTTATGAATAAATTTTTTTTATTAATAAGAAGTTCAAATGACTTTGAACTGCATAATAAAAGATATTTTTTTTAAATTTGATAAAAATTAATTTACAAATCAATTATATAACAATATTCGAATTATATATGTCATTATACTTTTAGAAAAAACTTGTCATTAGTCTACTATTTCATTGACGAATAGATAGAATTCTAAAAAAATGGCCAAGACTTCAAGAATTGGCCTCTATATGGGTAGTTCTTCAACTTGCCTTGTCCAGGTTCCAACTATAATCGTCCTTACATAGCCGATTTAATTGCTCAAAAGGGGTAAACGAGCAGCATGCATGGCCATGGCCTATATAAAGTTAAATTTGATCAATTTCTCTGTCAGATTCCACCTTGTTATTGATAAATAAAAAAATAAAATTAAAGTACAAAGAAAGTATAGGTTTTCTTTCCTAGAAAATAATCAAACAATGGAATGAAATTGCATGTAGTCGTTGAGGCCTGAAGGTTTAGACAATGATCACTTAACCATTAATTAATTTAGTATTTGTGCTAGATGTAATGCATATCTCCTGTAAAATCATTATTTACTTGTGGCCACGAGGCATGACCTTGACCAGCTAGCAATTTTTTTTTATCTATTTATTGGGCACTTATTCGTTTGAAAATTGTCTTTTTTCCCCCACCGTTAGGGAATCATTGAATGTAAATCTGAGCATATGATTTTTTTTTTCTTGTCTTGTTATTTTCCACAGGGTCGGTTTCCCTTTTTCAAAAAGTAGAATATATATATATATATATATATGAATTTTTTTTAGCAGAATATACAATTCCACCCTTAAACTTTACTCAATTATTCTACTTATAGGGACAAGGTACATTTTGGCCCCTGAAGTATACCCTGAGGTGCACTTAAGCACCTCAAATAATTTTTATCTCAATTATACTCAAAAATCAAGTTTTATTGATATTTAGACCCCTCTCTTAACAGAGGAGTTAAATCCACCGTTAGTGGATCCCATATAATTGCCACATCACCCTTTCAAAAACCCACGTGCTCCCCACTCCTCCTCTTTTTCTTCTTCTTCTTCTTCTTCGATCTCAAAGAAGAAGAAAAAATAAAAAGGTCATCATCTCCACCACTCCCTTATCTACTGCTACACCTCTCATGAAATCCTAATCTCCAATCCTTTTAATTCCTCTCCACTTCCCCATGGCCAAAACCCTAATCTCTTCATCTCAATCATTCATCAACAAGCCTCTCCCTTTTTTTGCAAGTTCTCGCCATGGGGGGCTTCACTCAGTACTGCTCCCTAACCGGAGATTCATCATTCGTTTGCAAAATGATGGCTTCTTTATGAAATTTGTGTCACCTTTTTTGCGAAAATTATGGTTTATTTCCAATACCAATGAAAAGGGGCAAGCACTCTGCAGGTTCTTTCTCGCTGAATTTTCTCTTTAATTGCATCTTTGCTTCTATGTGTTCCTGCATTCTTATCTATTAGAAATTCATTTCATATTATCAATTTGGATTCAGGCATTTTAGGTTACTAAAATCAGATATAAAATGATAGAACATGTTTATGTTGCAGCATTTAATGTACGCTTTAGCTATTTAAATTTACCTAATAATTATTGTTTTCTTTGGCAACATTCATTATAATGGTGTATAATGCTGCAACAGAAATATATTTTGTTGTTTTGACTCTTCAACTCTTCATGAGATAAAGATTAATTTTTTACTTTTATGAGTTCTTGTTCCATTCATTTGTTATTTTGCTGATGCTAAAAGTTCAAATTCTACATGATATTGTGCGCTCAGATGTGAGATTCTCATCACTTGATGTCAATGCATTCCTTTTCCATTATACTCAATTCG
>CATIWK010131247.1:0-21181 GCA_949634005.1 Mallotus japonicus | reverse complement strand
TCTATAAAAACCAACACTAAGTCTGCTAAAAAAAAAGTTTTCTTTGAACGGGAAGGAAAAGGGGAGAAGGCAGAGCTGAGAGTTTGAGTTTTCTGCAAAATAAAATCAAAGCTTTTTACTTCTTCTTCTTTAAAGTTTTCTGAAAGAACTCCGCACACACAAGCACAAGAGTTTTTCAACTGATCTTAAGAAACACAGTCGCCTTTGAAGAGATAATCGAAGTCCAACATTCCAGACAAATTCCAATATTCAAACGGTGCAAATCACCTATTCTCTGAGGAGCCATCAATACAGCATCTGCATCAGTGTTTTATTTTCTTTCACTCGTTTATGTCATCTTGTTTATTTCATTATTTCGTTTTTATTTCTTCTTCTTCTTCTTATTCTTTCTTTTGTTTTATTTTACACTAATCACTCATTTTGTTGTTTTTGTATGTTTTAATGGAGGGAGTGACTTAAAAACAAGACGTGAATCTCAAGTAATCATGGATGATTTCCATGATTAATTAGTTTAGATTTTATTGTTATTTGTTTTATTGTATTTTTATTATTTATCATTGTTTATTTTTATTATTGTTCTTTATTTTATTAGATCCTTGTAATAGCCCCAATAGTGGGATATTAATAAAAATTGTGTGTGAATATGTAGTTTAGTTTAATTAATTAATTAGTAATTAGGTTTAATTGGCAAGTTTTTTTATAAAATGAATGATGGCTTTAGATTAATCTAGGGTGCATGAAAATTAAGTAGATTTAAAAATAACTTTGTTTTTTTATGTTTTTTATGATTTTAATCTATTTTTATTTGAATGTTTATTTTCTTTTATGTTTTTTTTTATGTTTTTATGTTTTTAGATTTATTTTTATGTTTGATTTCATGTTTTTTTGTGTTTTTTGCATTTAAGCTCATAACTAGGGTTTTAGGTTAATTATTAGTCTCACTCTTAATAATTAGGGTTTTTTAAGATTGATTAATTAATTTAATTTTTAGGTTCATAATTAACTTAGATTTTAGGTTAGTAGTAATTTAGGCCCACGTAGTTAAATTAGACATAGGCCCATTTTTAGTTAATAAAATCTATTTAGAATTTAGTTCATTAATTAAAGCATTTTCATAATTTATAGACCTAGGCCCACTTTTTAAAATAATTAGACTTAGAGTCATTTAAATAAAATGGATTAGGAATTAGGCCCATTAGTTTTCTAGGCTCATTTGTAAAATAAAACATGTAAACTTAGCTTACTTAATTAAAACTTGTAGATTGGACTAACATAGGGATTATGAGCTTGAATGATACATTGTTTATATGCTATTTCATGATTAGTTTGTCTTTTGGGATTTATGGATGTCTAAAATGGGTTTTATGAGATTGCATGTAAATAGAGGATAAAGTAATAATTAATAAGATAATTCTAAAAGAACACGAGACTAAGAGAAGTTAGTATTCAAAATCTAGAATTTCCTGGTTGTGGTGCTAGCTTTCTTTTAGAGAATCGAGTACCACCTCCGATATTGACCCAGTTATTACCCTGGGTGGTGACTCCTTCATCTCCACACTATGTCTTTGTGATATAGTAGTGTGTTTCCTAAAGCCCTGAGCTTAAACAGTGTCGCGGTTGCAAGAAACTTGGGCACGTGCTAAACCCCGCTGTCTACAATACTAGTAGAGGACGAATCCTGTTAGAGGCGTCTCAAATCTGTTCTAAGAAAGCAAAAAGCTTGAGGTAGGGTGTCACCGGTGTGAACCTCCTCTCGTCCTTCCAGCAATCTAGCCTCTACGTTCGATTGTGGTAAGGTTTTGAAAACCCTAACTAAATCAATTAATCGAATTGCATGGATCCAGGTTAGGATTCGTGATAACTTTTAAAATTTTCCGCTGCGTTTTCTATCACGATACCCAACATTTCCTACATGTGCACAAACATATACAGTACAACACATAAAGAATATTTATACAAAGCATTAATTTTGAATAAAAGCATAATCATATAACAGCATTAGATTTCAAATAAAAAGAGATGGATGCAATATACACATGCATATCATACACGATAATTATCAAGACAACAACTAAAAGCTAAGAGAATCATAACACATAAAAGATGAAAAAAAATAAAACTTGAAATAAAATATGAGGTGATGAATAAAACTAGAAATAACATTGAGACAGCTGCACCTACCAAACCAAAATTACCTGGCAATGGCCCATCAAGAATATCACCAGCTTTGATGGAAGGATTCCTTATAGCATTAACATTCATCAAATTAGTAATAGTAGTAGAATACCTTGAAGCAATCCCAGCCATAATATCCACATCCTTCACAACATAAGACAAATAGATAGCAGGCAACAAATTATCAGTCCCATTAAAATAAGTACAAGGTAATGGCACCATAAGGCTTTGCCCAACATCAAGTACAGAAGGATCCTGTATGGAATTAGCCATATTTATTTGGTCTACAGACACCAAACCTGAATAAATTGAATAAGCAATTGAAGACAAAGCATCTGTGTTTGAGCATACTATGAGATATATGTAAAGTGTGTAGCCAAGAAGAGCGTTAGAAGAATCATTGTTTGAGTAGGGTTCTATTGTGGATTTGGAGGTTACAATAGCTGCTACATTGAAAAAAAAAAAAACAAAGACAAGTTTACAATTTTGCATCTTTAGGGTCATTAATTTAGGCACTTTCTTGCCTAATTAAAGAAAGAGATGTTCATAAAAGAGGCGATTTTTACATTATTCAACAACCCAGAAGAGAAAAAAAAGTAAAAAATGAAATCTCTTAAGCTTTGGAGTAGAAGAGAAGATTAATAAAAATGAAAACCCTAAATAATTGTAAGGGGATATTACATAAACAACCCCAACCTTTAGGGGTACTTTCAAATAAAACCCTATCTAATTTTTTCTTTCAAATATAACCACAACCTTTGAAATGTTATGAAAAAAAGCCTTGGGGTTTATTAGAGGGTCTCTTGGAAAAATTGTAATGTTAAAATATTGATCTATATGGTTGTAGAAAAAAATTTTCTTTTTTTTTTTTTATAGGACTAAGAATTAGGTTAGTTTTGGAGATTTGAAAACAAAAAAAAATATATATAGGTAAAATGATGAGGGGAGATGGAATGGGGAGTGACTAGCGGATGGTTTAGAGTGAATGATAATGTAAAATTGAGGGTTATGCAGTTTAGGTTAAAGAAAAGTTTGAAGCAGACCGAAAAATTGGTCTTATTTTTTTTTTCTATTTTTTCTTATTCATATTTAGGTTTTCCCATTTGGGTTTTAGAGGGAAATATGAAATAACAATATAAGTTCCCTCTCTTTATTTTAGTTATTTGTGACCAGATTTATCATCAACTAGCGAAGGGAAATATAACCGGTCACAAAAAATTATTTTTTCATTAAAATTAGTGACCGTTTAAAATTGTGGTCGCAAATGGTGTATTTATTGTGACTATTTTATACGCCGGTCGCAAATTATGGTCGCTAAAGGCCTATTTTCTTGTAGTGGTTGATACTTTGCCTTGATCATTCATTGGTATGCTTGGAGCAAATGGTCACAATTTTCCCTTTTTAGCCAAGAATCCATTTAGCCAAAGTTTGACCAATTATTATTCTATATATGCTTTTGGCTAATGGCCATTATTTGTTTGATGCTCCCATATTTTAACCACGCTAGAAAATGTCAATTAAACTTGGTTCTTTTAAAAATTATTTCAAATTCAAATTGGAATCTACAAGGACTTCTGGCTTCCACGAAGTTTTTTTTGATTTAAATGAAATTTTATTTAGCATAAAGTGCCAAAATAAAGTTATGGGGAACAAAAATCACTCTTGACTTCACAAACCAAGAATTTCAATCTAAGAATAATTTTGGCTTCTATAGCAAAAATAAAAAATGCAAATTTTGTCTTGATTAATTCTTGCCCTTATTTTTGGCAATTTTAGCCAAAAATTATTTCCCTTTGATTTTAGTGTATTTTTTTTACAGTGCTACATTTCTTTATATCACGCTTAGCCATTCCAAACATTCTTTCTATGGCTCATAATGTTGCTTTGTTGTCAAAAATTAAAAATATTTATACCAAATTTTTCATGAATTTAAGCAACCTTTGGCCATTTCTTTATGTTTTGGCTCTAATATTTTATTATTCCATCTGAGCATTATTTCACCATGCCAATGTTTTTAAGGCCTCTGCAATTCATTTAGGCACTTTAAAATGTACTTTCACCATGTTTAATGCTTTGCACAAAATTCTATTAAAATTTACCTTTAGTCTTCAAATCTGTATTTTCAACAGGGCTTAGCCAAGATACAATGGGTTCTCTTGGCCTAAAATCTCAATTTAACTCTTAAGTAAATTACAGAATTTTATCATGAGTTTATTTGCAATTTTAAGTTTCAAGCAAGAACTATTTTAGCCTAATAGGCCAAAATAACCTTGTCAAAACCATTCTTAACCTGTACTGGCCTTCCTTGTCCTGGGAAAATGGGCTAAAGCACATTGCTACTGCTCCTTAAAATAATTCTCCATATTTATTTTAGCAAAAATTTACCAAAATTTCTTCTCTTGTGGAATTTATTTATTTAATTCAACTTTTATTAAACCGAATAAAATGTTTTTTAGATGGTCATCATTTATCCATCCTTGGGAATTAATTTTCTTGGGGAAAAAGATGCTTTGTTTGTTTTCTATGCATAATCTGCATGTTTCAACATTTGTAACTTAGTAATACTTGGTACAACATTTATTGTAGCATAGAAAAAATATTTAAAATAGCATGTGGTTTATGAAAACCATAAACACCCAATGCTTCAAACCACACTATTTCTGTCCATGCATGCCTCTATATCACCACAAGGCAAATTTATCAATTTTCATAGAAGATTATATTTTCAAGGCATTTTATTTTATTTTATGGCCAAATTAATTATTTATTTGGCCTTTTTTTTATGTTTTCTTGTATGGGAATTTGGAAGTTATGCAATTTGTCTGTATCTTATCTTGATATTTCTTTAGTTCTCTCGTTATAGGGAAGATGAATCTATTTTCCTCTGGTCATTTTGCTTTGTATTTGTCTGTCTACTTTTTATTAACCAGATTCTGCAATTTTTTGCACCACCAATCACATCACACACATACACCATAGCCATGCATTAAATTTCATCAACACATCATCATTCACAATATTTATTCCACACACCTAAAGAAACACATTAGAAAAATATCAGTAGATAGAAACACACCAAAATTCAAACTTGCTAAATAAATAAAAACACACCAAAATTCAAACTTGCAACAGTTAAATAGAAACACACTAAGAACTTGTAGAATTCAAACTTTATTTATTTAAGATAATAGATTATCAAACCCTTTCTCAAAAACCAAAAAAAAAAAAAATATTGCAATTAAATGGCAATTTCCTAGCTAAAGGCCAGTAACTTATTTTTTATTTTATCTATTATGTGGGAAAATTTTTTAGCTCTACTTCCTTTTACACCCTTTTTAGGCTTAACAGTGAGGTAATATTCAACCACTTAATATGCAAAATAATCTCTTTTATAGCTCAGTATTTTAATTGAATATACCATAGATAAGACATTAAGGGATTTTTTGTTTTCAACAGTAATTGGAAAAACCATTATTATTGCATTAATTACCTCTCTTGATGACCTTTCTAGGATGACCCCTTCTATTTCTCCTGGTGAAGTTGCCCCCCGAGTATTCTGAATCTTAATGACATCTTCCTCAGTCTCATGTATCAGGGACTCCTTTTTATTAGAAAGTGGATTCTCTATGGCTTTAGGCCTAAGTTTGTCCTTAGCATTAAGTTGAACTTCCTGTTCTTTTTGTATTCTCTCAGCTACTTTTTGCTATGCAGTCTTCTTTTATGTGTATGAGTTAATGGCTGAGAAAATTTTCTATGCTCTATCGTACACCACTGATTGTTTAGTGGAACAGACTGTGGCATCATAAATCTAGGTTGTTCAGGTTTTTCATCCTTCCTTTGCTTGGACCTGTACATATTTCTGAAGAAATTTGGAGCATATGGCCTTTTGTCTTGAGCTAAAAATTTATTGTGAGGAACTACCCTCCAATAATTTTCAAACCTGTTTGGATTCATGTTTGAAGGTTGAACCACCTCCTTTTCTTTGATTTTCTTTTTTAGATCCACCAATGTTCATGAATCCATATTAACAGATTTGGTTGATGCCACTGAGGAAAGTGAATTTTCCTCTATCAGTTCTGTCTCCTTTTTTGCATTCAGGTTCATTCCCATCCTTGGGGATTGAGGAGAAGGTGAATGGACTTGATGCATCAGCATTTCACCTTGAGGAACCAATGTTTGGCCTTGTGGAATAGGTTGTTCCTTAGGTGAAATGTCACCTCCTGTGTTTTGTCCTAATCCCTAGGGAAGTGGTTATTGGCCCTTAGGAAAAGGCATATGAGCCTGAGGATTTGGCATGTAACCCTCAGGAATTGGTTCTTTCTCATGAGAAATATTTCCTCTCGGGCCTTTTCTTCTTGTTCATACACTAGGTTAGTCCTTTCATCAGTGACCAATTGAACTCCTGAAGCAGTTTTTGCAGAATTCCTAGACTCAAAATTTTCAAATATGGAGTTAACCATCTGAGGTATTGCATCATTAAGGACTTTTTCAAAAACTTGAATACTTTCGACAACATCATCTGCTTTCATATTCTGACCTGTTTGGTCGGTGGGTTACCTTCTAAGTATTCATCACCTACTTCGTCAAGTGTTTTGTTGGTCCAGCAACCAACCTCGAAAATTTCTTTTCCAAATCTGTTCATCTTGTTGAAAATTTCTTACCACAATTTGCTTGGATTTCATAAATGAAAATTAATTTGAAAATAAAGAAACTATTTGAGTAGTTAAAAAGGAAAATGTATTGATTTTAGATCTTAGAACAAAAAAGAAAGTAGAATAAAGACAATGTTATTGGTAAACTAAAGAAAATGACAGTAAAATGATTGACTAATGATTATAGATTTGTAGATTGGTGTAGATGGATCTCTACTCCTCCTTGCTTTTATAGACATATTTCCTTGCAGGCTACTTCTCCCAATTAATTCTCCAGCTCAAGAGTTTCTGCCGTTGATGGGAAATAAATTCACGTACTCTCAGACGCCTTCTTCTCCAAGTTTGACCTTTTTTCACCAAGGAATTCTCATCTGGAATCTCCAGAATCTTCCTCTTCATCAATGGACATCAATTCAAGGGTCATCCATTTTTGGAGAAATAAATCTGCGTAATCCACTTCCCAAAGCAGTTCCTTAATAATAAACTCTATCTCCAAAACCTTCTGCAAGTTGCACTAGTTATGGGCTGGCTTTTTTTTTTCACTCATTTTAGGCTTCAAAAATTTTAATTAAATAAAATTGGCCATTAAATTAATGGCCTTAATATTTAGCTAAAAAGTTCAATTATGGCACAAACACTCTCCTTATTTTCTTTTTTTTCTAAAGTTGTTATTTTTATCACAAAGTTCACAGTTTAATGGTAAAAATAGCATTTTTATCATTTTTATTATTCCATTTGCATTTTTGCTATTTTTATTATTTTTGTTGCTCTTTTTTTGGTAAACTTGTTATTTTTATCATAAAGTTGACGTTTTTATCATTTTTATTATTTATTTTCTTTTTTACTGTTTTTATTATTTTTGTTACCTTTTTTGGTAAATTTGTTAATTATTTTTAGGCATAACACATCCGCAGACACTTGAACTATCATAAATTTATCACTTGGACACCTGAACTTTGATTTTTGCCAATTTAACACTTGAACTTGTTTATCACCTCACATATAAACAACTGAATTATAAAAAATTTGTCATTTTGACACCTAAACTTTAATTTTTGCCAATTTAACACCTGAACTTGCTTATCACCTCACATATAAAACACCTCTCGGTACAGGTGGCAAGACGCGTGTGATGAATTCTTATTGAGCGCGTCATAGACAAAAAAATGCCAATGTGGGAAAATAAATTTTTAATTAATTAATTTTTTTAATTGAAGTAGTATATGACATAAAGTGTTCTCTTAGCCTATTCATCTTGTTTATTCCGCTACATCTTCTTCACCTTGTAGAGTCTTCTTTATCCTTGTCTTCTTCCTTGTCTTCTTCATCCTTGTCTTCTTACATATGAAGGATCGAGACACTCTTGAGGGTAGATTTTGTAGATTCGACGAACTAATGTTATAGCGAAGTACATTGCAACTTTTCTCATAGAACTCACTTGGGATTAACATGACCCTCCAAGGGGACTCAAATACAAGCATGGAGCTGAGTGATGAAGAATTCAAACTACTTCGGTATTTTGGCCATAACTTTTGCTACAGAAGTCGGATTAAGGTAATTCAAGATGATTTGGAAAGCTAAGACAAAGAGCTACAACTTTCATGAAGACCATTTTTGTTGATTCGATCGTCTTCATTTTGACACAACCGTGTCAAACATCTGACACAGCTGTGCCTGATTCGAGTCTGTCCAACACTGTCCTCATGAAATCAGACACAATCGTGTCACCTTTTGTCACAGTTGTGCCCGATTGCAATATTTTTTAGTATCAGAGTGACATAGTTGTGTCATTTTTCTGACACAGCCGTGTCAGACATCAGGCCAAAATTCCTTAATTTTCTAGGTTTTCCTTTTTTATGTTTAGGATATTTATTTGTTTCCAACTTTGTTCTTTATTAGGGTTTTATTATAAATAGTCATCTTGGGGCTATAAACATTATCAGTTGTTGAATTATAATTAAAATTCTCCTGTTGTACCTATGTGTAATAAAAATTCATCACACACGTCTTACCACATGTATGTGAGGTGATAAGCAAGTTCAGACGTCAAATTGATAAATTTGTGATAGTTCAGGTGTTAAAGTGAAAAATTTGTGATAGTTCAGGTGTCAAAATCAAAGTTCAAGTGTCAAAGTAACAAATTTGCGATAGTTTAAGTGTTTATATGTGAGGTGATAAGCAAGTTTAGGTGTTAAATTGATAAAAATTAAAATTCAGGTATCAAAGTGATAAATTTATGATAATTCAAATGTTTGCGATGTATTATGTCTATTTAAATATAAAAAATATGATGAATATTTAAATATCACAAAAAATTTATAGAATTAATTTTATTATAAGGTAAAATTATAACTATTAAAATTGTACTTTTTCCAAAATAATTATTGTCCTTTTACCTTTTCTTATTTCGATTTTTTTTTTTTTTAACGAATCGATTTCTTATTTCGATTTTCGATTAGTGGAATTGTTGTCTTCCTTATCTTCCTGTCATTTCTGTTTCCCACTCATTTGTAACATCACTTTGAAAATGAATTGCAACTTTGATTTCTTGTCTCCCACTCATTTGTTCTATCACTTTGAAAATGAATTGCAATACCCAACCATTCCAGAGCTGTCAATGTATTTTGGTACCCATGGCAGAAACTTTATGGATGGGGGACGGAAATTCTTTATCATCAACCCTGTATACGTATACTTTTTAGGGTAACTTAAATTTTTTTTTTTTCTTGTTTTGTCACATTACATTATTTTATTTTTAATATTTAAAAAAAATTTTATTTATACTTGATATTTAATTTTTTTTTATACTATTTTCCCTATAGAATGACTAATAAGTGTTAGAAAAAATAAATATTAAAAATGAATAAATATTTTTTCAAATATCAGAATAAAATGGTGTAATATGACAAAACACAGAGACAAAAATATAATTTACCGTACTTTTTATTTAATTATAACGATTGGCATAAATATAATAAATAAAAATTAATCTAATTATATATATTTATATAAATTAATGTACTGAAAAAATATATAGATAAACGTACATTAAAAATACATTTTCAATACGTATACAAATAAAAATAAATCATTGAATTAATTTCTTTTTAATAATAATTATTAATATATTATATGTTTAAATGTACAAAAATTAGTCAAAGATTATAATTAAATAATGATTAAGTTTTTTTTTTTTAGGAAATGATTAAGTTAATAATCTGTACTCTTTTTTTTTTTTTTTTTTGGAGAGATAACAATTTATACTTTCATTTCTATAAATTTAACCTATTAAACATTTGATTTCGCGAAGTTTAGCGTGTACTTATTATGTGTGCTGACATGGGAAGAACTTAAGCTAATATTAATAATAATTTTTAAAATTACAAAAGTAAAAAAAATAAAATTTTTCAATTACAACGCCATCGTTCTTTAATTTATAATTAAAAATAATTTTTAATATGATTTCTTTTCTTTTGCAGTTGTGTTCTTTTTTTTTTTTTGTTTTCCTTTCATCTTCCACCTCCCTCTCTTGGTCTCACCTTCTTAATTTTCAATTCCTTCCTCATTTTTTTTAGAATTTTTTTCACTTCATTATTTTCTTTGCTCTCTATTACACTATTCCCTTTTTAGTAAAATTTGAAAACAAGTAGAGTTCATGGATGGTAGATCTAAGATGAATCATACTAAATAATAAGATCAAGGTCTGATCTCAAAAGACTTCTTTTTGCCTAATAGAAAATACCACCAAACAATTGAACAAAAAACTTGAATATGCAGTCAATTGATTCCAAAAAGGTAGAATCAGGAAGTGAGGATAATTACAAGAGAGAGTTGGGACAGTTGTTATTCTTATTATTATTGTTTTAATTTCTTTTATTGCCAGTGGACAAAATTAGATGAAAAATAAAAGCATGATTTTTTCATTCACAGAAAAGTCAATAAATCTTAAGTGATTGTTTAGTGTTTGGAGATAGAAAGGAGATAACCACATAAAAAGCAAAATTAAAATCTATTAATTTCAAACTGAGTAGAGATACCTTTTGAATGCTTAATATTGTATATTTTACTTTATGTTTAAATTTAGGTAAATTATTTAGATAGTCATCAAACTTTATGTTTGGTTACAATTTGGTTATAAAATTTTAATATATATCTTTTTAGTTACCAAATTTTTATTTAGCTTTTGCAAGTAGTCTTTATAATATTTTTTGTTCATAGACAATTCAGTATTACTATTTTAGTTCAAAGTTTGAAGATAATATACAAAAAATTAAAAGTCCATAACTTTTATATTTATATAAAAATTAATGGAAAAACTAAAAACAATCTTAACTAAGAGATGAATATTTTATTCCTAAAATAATGTAAAAACGTTATTCGATCAGAAAATAAAGCAAAAATTAACATTTATCTTTATTTTTTAATTTTATATAATAAACTATAAATTAATAAAATATTTAAATATTACTTTATGTTTAAATAATTTATAAAAATAGTTTTTATTTTTATTTAAATATTGTTTTAATATTTTACTTATAATAAATTGTATATTAATAGTAAAATATTTGTATATGCTTATATTTAGTTAAGGATTTATTAGTTTAACTTAGTAAGACAAGAGTACATAAAATTATATTAAAAATTGAATTAACTAAATTATCTTATAATTATTTGAGAAAGAATTATAGAAATTTAAGTGGTAAGCATCATATACATGACCTGAGTTAGATTGTAATGTTAAAATTTTAAGTTTATATTTGATCTAGGTAAAAAATGACACTCTAGTACGTTGTATATCAAATCGTTGTTTAATTCCTAAGTTAATCTAGTTTTGTTTAAATTAATTTTACTTGAGTTCAATTTTATTTTCTTTTGTTTCAACTCAAAGTGATTTGTGTAAATAAGTAATTAATTCAGTGAAATAATATTTAATAATTAATCTCTATGCGGATGGTACTTTTACTTAATTATACGTTTGTGGAATGTCCATCAAGTTGTTTGTGGAATGCCTGTTAAATTTCTCGTAAAATAATTATGATATTAATTAGCTGATGAGATATTTAAGTGTAAAAAATATGAGATATGAATATTTAAATATCAGAAAAAATTTGTAGAATTAATTTTATTATAAGGTAAAATTATAACTACAAAAAATGTGCTTTTTCCAAAATAATTATTGTCCTTTTAACTTTTCTTATTTTGACTTTAGATTAGTGGAATTGTTGTCTTCCTTATCTTCCTGCCATTCCTCGTCTCCCACTCATTTGTTCTATGACTTTGAAAATGAATTGCAATACCCTACCATACAAGAGTTGTCAATGTGTTTGGTACCCATGGCTGCAACTTTATGGATGGGTGACGGAAATTTCTTTATCATCAACCCTATATACATATACTTTTTATTTAATTAGAACTATTAGTATAAATATAATTAAATAAAAATTAATCTATATATATATATATATATATATATATAAAGTTTGAAGATAATATACAAAAAAAGTCCATAACTTTTATATTTATATAAAATTAATGGAAAAACTAAAAACAATCTTAAGCGATGAATATTTTATTCCCAAAATAATATAAAAACGTAATTCGATCAGAAAACAAAGCAAATATTAACATTTATCTTTATTTTTTTAATTTTTATATAATAAACTATAAATTAATAAAATATTTGAATATTACATTATGTTTAAATAATTTATAAAAATAGTTTTTATTTTTATTTAAATATTGTTTTAATATTTTATATATAATAAATTGTATAATAATAATAAAATATTTGTATATTATATTATAATTAAATAATTTATGACTATAATTTCTGGATGATATATGGACTTATTTGTATGCTATTTTTAAATTTTAAACCCAAATAATAATAATAAATTATTTATGGACAAAAAATATTTTAGAATAACTACGAGTGGAACGTAAATGGATTAACCACAAAATATATTGATTTCCCTTTTTTTTTTTTTTTTTCAGATATATACGCTTTTGCTCTCTTTTGCTTTTTAAAATAATTATTATATTCAACTTTTCTTCTTTTTGCTTTTTTTTTTTATATGATAATTGAGACTTTTAGTGATTATTTCCCAAAGAAAATATAGGAATCCTGCTTTTACTACCATTAAATCTACACTTCATCTTGGTCGATAAAGTAAGATTTTTTTTCCACACTTGGTAGTGTTGATGGAGGCGTACTGAAAGGCCTCACGCCAACAGTGGCAAAGCTGATAATTCTTGAAGGTTGTTCCTTTCAAATAAGGAAAATTATCTATCATATATATATATATATATATATATATATAGTCATTCTACAATGCAAACATGTGTATCTATACAAATACAATTAAAATCATTAGATTACTACTAATCTAATTACAACCATTGATATATTTTATAGGTATTGGTACACAAAAATTATCAATGGTTATAATTAAATAAAAATAAATCCAACGGCTTTAATTTTATTTGCATAGATACAAACGTTTGCACCATAGCAATAGCCATATATATATATATATATATATATCTGTGAAAATTTTTACACTCCACTCATTTATTTATGTATTTTTTTTTTGAAATTTCAAATTACATAATTACCCTTTTTCTTTAGAATGTTTATTTTTTCATTAATTACTATTTTTAAATTATATTCTTTTATCTGAATTTATTTTTTAAGTGAAAGATTGGAGTTCAGAAATTATTAAACGCACCAGAGCATCTCAACTAGGTTGACACCCTCTTAGCGTTTTCATCATATTTCTGTTGTCCAAAATAAAAATTGAATTAAAAAAAGAATAAAGTCATACAAAGAGATTCAAAAACCAAAACCAGAAAGGAATTAACAAAACCTATAACAAGGCCTTCTACTGTAATCACTACAAATGGCTGAATTCAAAAATGTTGGAGCAGAATCCCATCAAAGTGGAGATGAAGTAGACACTCCTTGTTTTGCTAGCAAATCAGCAACTGAATTTCCCTCACGATAGATATGAGACACCTTTAATGTCATTTGAGCAGCATAGTGCAAGCATTGGAGCCAACACTTTTTAAGTTCCCATAGAACTTGTTTAGACCTAGTTGTGAATAAATGAACAACAAAGATTGAGTCAGACTTAAGCCAAAGAGCATGTTAGCCTTTCTGCCAAGCAATTTCAACTGCATATATGGTCGCACGAAGCTCAGCAAAGTAAGCAAAATTGCAACACAAACCAAAGGCAAATGTGCCTCTGGGAAAACCAGATGCATTTCTGAAAATCCCTCCAGCACTAGAATCTCCCGGAGTTCCTAAAGAGGAACCGTCAGTATTAACCTTAAACCATCCAGAATGCGGAGGCTGCCAAACTGCTGAAACAATCTTCGGTGCAGTCCCTGTGATTCCACGAATATTCAGGAGATTAAGAATATGAAGATCCTTTAAAGAATTAAACATTTTCCCAACTCGAAAAAAGTCAATTTCCTTGATGGAAGTCCAAAGCAATCAAAGAACATAATGAATGTTAGGGACTTCAGCATCAAAGATAGTTGCGTTTCGGATTTTCCAATCAACCAGATCCCTGAAACAATACCAGAATTCCACAAAGCTGCAACTTGCATACTAAAAGAGTGATGCGATGCAGCTAAAATAAGGTCTAGTAAAGAACCCGAGACCAACAGACTTTCACCAAAAAGAAAAGCAATAAAATGCCATATAGTATTAGCAAAAGAGCAACTAGTAAAAAGATGCTCTTTATCTTCAACATGGATAGAACATAAATGATAATGAAAGGGAAAAGAAAAACCTTTCTGCTTCAAATTGTCATCTGTGGGAAGAAATCCCCAAAGAGCATGCCAATATGTGAGGGACCTGGATGGAGGTAAGAACTTTTTTTAGATGAAAGAGTGCCAAGGAACAGATTGATGAGAGATCCATAAGTGGTCATACATCTTCTTGACAAAATGAATTTTATCTTTAACCGAAGTCCAAATGCACAAATTGGAATCATCTTTTATGGGAGAAACATCGGCAATATTAGCAACAACTTATGAGTTATTAATCTGAGGAAGATGGCAACTATCATTAATAAAAAAAAAGTTGAAATAGGATCGCACAAATTCCTTTGATCTCGAGTTAGCAGCTGATTGGCAACTGTTGGAACAAGCCATTCATCAGTCCAAAAATAAAGCCTACTATTGGAGGCAATAAACCATCTTACCTCAGAGCGAAGAGTGGAGTAAATGTATTAAATAGAGGACCAAACCGAAGATTGGAAATAAGTCTCCTTAGGCATGCCGGAGGGGTTGAGCTAATAATTTTCTAAGCCGATTTGCTTAGCATTGCTTCATTAAGCTCCTTCAACCTCTTAATACTGAGATCATCTTGTTTAAAAGACAAGCAACAAAACCTCTAAGGAACCATAACAAGTTTTTTGATATTAACAGAACCTTACCACAAAAAGTTGTGCATGCAACGTTCCATAAAAGGAATTAAACTCTGAGGCCATCTATAAATAGTAAAAGAATAAAAAATAGAGCTTGTAATGACCGATTGAATTAGAGTTAAGCGCCCCCCTCATTGGCAATGAACTTCCTTTCCATTTTGAAAACTTAGAACAAATTTTGTCCACTAGTGGTTTCAACCATTTCTTTGGGGCACCTGCAAATAATGGCATACCTAATAAATAAAAGGTAAGGCATCCTTTCTCATAGCCATAACTTGATGCAATTTCTCAATCCGTTTATTTAAGATGGCAGCCCCATAAAAAATCTCTGACTTAGACTAATTAACCAATTAACCTGAGATTTGCCCATAAAGCTTGAATGTATCATTAATAGCCCGAATGTTACGAAGAGAGGCTTTGCCAAACAACAGAACATCATTGGCATATAAAAAGATGAGTAGGAAAATTAGATCCTCCAACCTGAAGCATAGGCTTGATAATACCTAAGCAACTTTAAAAGAGATCAGTTTACTAAGAAAATCCTCAATAAGGTAGAAAAGAAGAGGAGAGAGAGGATCTCCCTACCTGACACCCCGAGAGCACAAAAAATAACCTTGTGCTTGACCATTGATCATTATTGATAATCTAAAAGAGGAAAAGAGAGATAAAATCCAATCTCTGAACTGCAAAGAAAATCCAAAAGCCTCCAAAACATCAAAAAGGAAATCCCAGTCAACAGTATCAAAAGCCTTGCGAATATTAACTTTCATAACCATGTTACCTCCAAAACAAGTCTTGTTAAGTAAGTTAACTCCCTCAGAAGCACAAGCAATACAGTCTGCAATATTTCTATTTTTTAAGAAACCAAATTGATTATAAGAAATAATGCTAGTGGTAATATCAGTAAGATGATCAACTAGAATTTTGGTAACAATTTTGATGCTAAAATTGCTAAGAATAATAGGGCGATATTGTTCTATAGCAATAACATTAACCACCTTAGGAATTAAAACCATAAAACTAGAGTTTAATCCAGTTGTTACCACCCATGTAGAGAAAAAACTACGAATAACATCACAAACCTCATTTTTAATCAAATCCCATAAAAATTTAAAGAAAATACCTGTAAAACCATAAGGTCTGGGAGCACTATGAGCATCCATATAAAAGAAAATGTCTTTGATCTCATCCATTGATGGGCAGTGAGACAAAGAGGAGTTATCATCTTCAGTCACCATATGAGGAACCGCTAACTTGATCAAATCAATATTATAAGTTACAGAAGCATCTGACTTGAATAGATTTTGATAAAATTCAATAATATGGCGTTCAATAGAAGATTTATCTTTTGTTATCACACCATCAATCTTGAGTTGATGAATACCTTACTTAGGCTTTTTCCTAGTAAATTACTGATGGAAAAAGGAAGAGTTACGATCTCCAGCTACCAGCCATTTAATTCTACTTCTTTCTTTAAAATCTCTTACTGCTTTAGACAATGATCTAGATCCTTATAAGCATTCAATTCATGCTTATGAAGATCATCAAAGATACCTTGAGCTGTAATATGTGTTTGGATGTTTTACAATAAAGAATTAGCACTATTAATATTATCCTCCAAACAACCAAAAACTTTACGATTCTAATTTTTAAAGTCCCACCTTAATTGTTTAAGCTTTTCACCAAGAAGCTACATAGGATGAAGATTACCAATAGTAATCGACTACGAATTGATGATAAAATCACGAAGGCCAGGATGCGTAATCCATATAGCTTGGACTCTAAATCGAGAAACCACTCTATCTTCAAGGGCATAATGAAGTAACAGAGGATAGTGATTTGAATGATGCCAAGGAAGAATAGTACATGAGATTTTATTCCAGTGATTGAAGAACTGCAAATTACCCAATGCTCTATCTAGTTGGCTATCATCACAATAACCACCAATTCTTCTATTACACCAGGTGAAAAAAGCACAATGTGAAGGAATGTCAAAGAGCAGGCAAGTATTGATAAAGTTTTTAAAATCCCTACAAGGACCAGAAGCTGAAGTTCGACCATTTTTTTTCATGGGCACCCAAAATAGCATTAAAATCACCTATGATGCACCAGCTAGAAGAAAGATTAACTGGCAGAGAATAAAGATCATGCCATAATTCCATTCTATGATTACGCCAAACGCTGCCATAAATAAAAGAAATTTTATGCGTAGCATTAGCATACATAACATTAATAATAATATATTGAGAACGAATATGACAGAACGAAGGTGGAGGAAGACCTCGTCTACCAATACCCAAATAGAAGTGACATTCGAACCATTATGAGTAATCAAAGAGAAATCTAATATGTCTCAAAATGAATGTGAAATAAAAGAAAACATAACCATAGGTTCCACTTTACAGACATAATCAAGAGAAATTTATCGACAAAAGGAATTTAAAATGCAATGAGTATTAGAGTTACCCAATCCGTCACAATTCCAGAAGAAAACCTTCATAAATTAAGTTTATCCGGCTTCCTAACTACCCGTTTAGAAAGGGTAACTTTGAATTTTTCCTATTGGATTAGCATTTTTTTCCTATGACAGTTGTCCAATAGTCTTTGTTAAGATCAACATCATCTGCCCATAAAACTTTTGATTGCTCTCTAATATCATTTGTCATAACTTCAACATTATGTTCCAAAGCATGTGTCAACTCCATCTGTCCTAATTCAGTAACATTAGTGCGAATGGGATCTATTTGAGGTTGTATAGAAAATGTGTCTATATGAGCATCATCTGCCATGGGCTCAGTAACAGCCCTTGCCGCAGAAAACTGAGGAAGCTGCTTAGAATTTGAAACAACTTCATTGGGATAGGGAACAATGGTATCTTTATTTGTAGTAGTCTCATTGTTGGAAAATCCCCCCAAATTTGATTTCAAAATGCAAATGTGTGAAAGCATTAGCAATGGGAACCTCATCACTTGCATTTAATTTTGGCCTCCAAAATTGTTTTGGTTCATCATGTTTGTTAGGTTTAAAATGAGAAACAACAGTAGGAGCAAGCTTTTTGGCCAATCGGCAATCCTAAGAATAATGGCCAATATTATAGCAGATATTACAAAAAGCTGAAAAGATTTTCACAGACCACCTCGATGAAAGAATTTCTCCCAATTCGTTCAATGAGAAAAGTGTCCGGAAGAGAAGAAGATAAATCAATGTCAATAAAAACCCGGGCATAGTGATCGAATTCCCTCGTAGTTGTTGCACTGTCAATTTTCAAGGGAACACCATTTCCTTTAGCAATCGACATTAAAATTTGAATATGCTAATATTCCCAGGGAGCTTATAAAATTCTACCCAAGTTTATGTATTGGTAGATTTTTTAGCTAGAGGATCAAAGTCTGTTGTCCAATGCTGTAAGCGGAGAATCCCTGGCTTCAACGTTATAGCATTGCGACTCCAAATAGAATTTTTCTCCAAATTGGAATTAAGAATGATATGGTAAAAACCACGTCTAAGAAAGATTAGCTTCCAGTGGCTTTTATGACCCCAAACTCCTGAAAGTTTTTTTCTTTAAATGTACAAGTTTCCAGGGTGATTCCCTTTTATAAAGAATTATACGAGCAATAAGGGCATGCTCACAACTAGCAATCTGTTGTTCATAAATCCGTTGGTTGATCTTGATGGCGATATAACCTCCTTTTATTGGTGGCAATGCAATTGTTCGTATTAAGAGAAAGCGAGGAATTGGCTACTGCCACAACATATGATGGTTTCCCTTTAATAGAGGATGGATTTGTTATTGGTTTGGTAAAAGGCACAAACATATCGCCATGGCTAAAGTAATCCATAGCGGTGAAGAGGTAACTAGGGCGGCACCGCCTGCCAGGCGGGGTGTGGAAGAAAGAGGCAGATAGGTTTCAAACTCTTTTCAGAGCAAATTAACTGTTATAACTATTAGGAATTGATTATGCAACTTAAGCATCCAATGCTTAGTTAGGTAAATTTCAAAAAATTTACATTACATAATCCTTGATCTAATCAAGTAATCCAATCCCTAGTATCCAAATTGCAATTAACACATAACTAATCAACATATCATCACAAACACAAGAAATCATCAATCTAAGATTACTAAGCTTTGATAAACTTACTAGCTTTCTTAGTTTGATGACTACTATAATGGTATGTCCTTCTTGATTCAACACTTGAATCAACTCTTTTAGTCTCCCAAATATGAGACCTCTAGCTTGAAACACCAAGCTTGAACAAACCTCCTTCTTGTTCTTGATCAAGTATAAGCAAGAATCCTCTCTCAATAACCCTTCAAGCTTATTCTTTCTTGATCCCTACAAGAGCTTCTTAAGGTTATTTTTTAGCATATGTGTTTGCTTCTTTTCTTTTCTTGATATGCCTTCCACGTTTTTTTCCTATCTCTACCAACCCAATTAATGTCTAAAACTCCTTTTAGATGTAATTGGTTAAGAGAAGAGTTTAGTGGAAGATGACTTCACCCTTGTCCCATATGTCATGATTAATTAACCAATATATAAGTCACTAATATCATTAGTGGAGGATGTAGAGAATTACAAGAATCTCTACATCATCCTTGACTTATATATATATATATGTTAATTAATTACTTTATTAATTTATATTTGATTTATTAAAAATCAAATATAACATATAATGGACATGGGCTTAAGCAATGGGTCAACTCTTGACCCAAAGCCCATTCCATCATAACAAGTGGACTTGAACAATACATATGGGCTTTGTCATTTAATTGGTTTAATCTCTAGCCCAAAACACTTTTAGCCATCAATCCAATTAATTAAGAAACAAACATATATACATTATTAATTTAATATCTCAATTAATATCTCATATTAATTAAGGATAAAATAATAATAAAACCTTTCATTGAAATTAGATTTCATGATATGCTAGAATCATTGCATAAAGCATAAATCCAATTTCATCAATCTCAATTAATTGATTAAACTCTTTAATCAATAATTAGATTGATATAGTTAGAGATTTGTTATAACCTTCAAGGTGTGACTTACTAGGTCCATGTCTAATTGGCAATGAGAACATAATGTCAACATTTGACATTATTTGAAACTCCTTTCAAGTCTAAATGTGAAAATCCCAATTATTCACATTTAGTTCTCATAAGTTGTGAGTGACCCCTAGCATCAATATCACAACTACCCAATCAGATATGAATGTATTTATTAATTCACACGAACCTTTTTTATCATAATTACCATGAACTAAAATCCCTTCATTAGAAGATCCCAATATAGCCTAGAGTCAAGGATTAGTCAAATTCTAATAGCTATATCACTTAAACTCATCTCAATTTCTATTCTTGATAAAACATAACAAATACTAGAAACTCTTTCTAGTACTGAAACTCTTTCAGTCTGTTATGTTTGTCCTGGCCAGGAACTCATTCATCAAGAAAAGACTTAGACAGTTCTGGATCTTATCCCGATTCACTCCAGGTAATGAATCCTATCTTGGTCGAACACTCATCCCTACATTTGACTAACTAGAGCCACCATACACCATATACCCATGTGTGGTTAACACAAGTATGTAAGCGGTAGCAAACTCTAACTCCTCCCACTATTAGCATGCATTTAATTGATTATGCAATTAAAGTATCTCATGCTTAGTAAGGCAAATTTCAAAAATTTTGCTCAAACATGTATAATCCTTGATCTAATCAAGAATTCCAATCCCTAGGATCCAATTTACAATTAACACAGAGCTAAACATTCATGGCATCACAAGCACAAGAAATCAACAACCTATGATTTCTAAGCTTTAAGAAACTTACTAGTTTTCAAGTTTGGTGATGACCATAATTGATCTACTACAATGGTTGGCTTCGCTTTAATTCAACACTTGAATCAACTC
>CATIWK010131231.1:0-15707 GCA_949634005.1 Mallotus japonicus | reverse complement strand
TCTAAATTCTCTCCAAACTCTTTCTAAATTCTCTTAAAATCATTCTACTATAAAAATATTTTTCTTCTAATTAAATACTACTAAAATAAAGTAAAGGTAATTTGGTATTTCAAGTTTAGCTCTATAACAAACTAAACAATTCAATCTTAATTCTACAACAACTTTTATATTTTCTTTGTTTTTGTTAGGAAAAAGAGGAAAGGAGTTGAATTGGTGGAGTTTGGAGGAAAAAGAGGAGAAAATGGAGCAGAGATGAAGTGGAGTGGTCTTCTATCGCGATCGCAGTTGGATGCACGATTGCGTATTTTCCCAGTTCTAGCCCCAAATGTCGTCGAGCCTTTCGCGAGTGCGATTCATGCGCGATCGCGGGTTCCTGTTTAGCCAAGCTTCTGCTGCGAGCATGGATTCTTCTCGATCGCTACCCCTTTCACGAGAGGCCCTTATGCACAATCGTGGGTAATATGTTTCCAACATAGAATATAATGAGGTGTACATCTTCTAGAGTGAAAATCCGAGGTGAAAAGGCATGTCCTAGAAGAGGCTAAAAAGGACGCAAGGCACAAATTTCTTGGGGGTTACACATCATTTTTTCATACTACACACTCTCTCTCATACTCACAAGAGACACCACATAAGAGAAGGAGGAGAAGAAGGAGAAAGATGAGAAAAAGTAGCTGAATGAGAGAGACCCATTAAGAAGATTGAAGCTCCTTTGGATAACATTTTTTTGCTCTTATCTTTCTATTCTAATCTCTTACGTGTAATTGAATATTGAATGTTGGTTTTAATAGCCATGAGTGGCTAAGTTTGTTTATGTTGTTTGGATTTTGGAAACCCATTTGAATTAAGTTCATTTAAGATATTGGTTCTTGTTTATAAATTGTATATTGTGTTTGTTAAGTTTTATTGAGTATTGTATTGTGGCCGAATGCAATTCATGTTTGAATATATGCATTGAGAGATGGTGGATTTAATAGACCCATAAATACTTGTTAGATCTTTCAATGACTTGAGAAAGCTTGTATAGATCTAATTCTCTTTAAGTTTGTTGAATGCCTTCGAAGTTAAATTTAATCTTGTTGTATGAAGATGATGAGAATTAAGTTATATAATAAGATTTGATTGATGCTTATTAGTGAGATTAACCTTGTTTGAGAGAGATTGTTAATTCGATTTATGAAAGCTTGAGGTGTGCATTAGAACTTGAAATAATATGTTATTTGGCTTAATGATAATGTGGTATGTCAATTTTCCCAACAACATGTCTTTACCATTGATTATTTCCTTATTAATCTAATTTACAATAGCCTCATTTACATTCTTTAGTTTATTTGTTAATTTGTTTATTTACTTACTTTGAACAAACCACCATTGATAGCTCTAAACATATGCAATTGAGATTAATAGGTGCTTAGTCCCCAATCCCTGTGGAAAACGATACTCTTACTCACTACTCTATTATTTGTCATCCGGTGCACTTGCTGTTAGCAACATTTGCATCCACACACAGCTCACAAATCTTACAAAGTGAATGGCTTTTCCCTACACTTCCTTTTGCAAAATAAATGGCTTTATATAGCCATATAACTCGGTAAATTTTCAACCTTTACTGCACTGATGCAGTAAAGTTTTACATTTTTTTAATTCAAATCTTGTGGCTTGTGGGTCTCCACTTGCAAGCAAGACCCACCTATCAAATCTCCTCCTTACGCCTCAAGTGGGGCATGAAAATAAACCTGCTTTCTCCGAGCAGAATATTAGTTTCTTTAAGTCAAGACTTTAGTCATCATATTTAATCCATTGTCATCAGTATGTGTTTGAGCATAAATTAAATTTTGGGCTAAAATTAATTAGCCCATTATTTTCATTAATTAGCCCGGTATTTTTGTTAAATAATCCATTATTTTTAATTGATTGGTCCATTATTTTTAATTGAATTAAAGCTTAAGAGTCCAAATTACAGCCTAATTTGCAAAATTGAGTTGAGTTGGAGGATAAGAATTAGAGGATTCTAGAAGTAAACTGTTCATATTCACTCAGAAGACTTGGGGAAAAAGGTTGTGCAAAGTTAAGTTACGTGAATTTATTTCTTGAAATTGAAAGACTGCCCAGCTGGAGCAATTATTTGGAGAAATTAATTCCAGCAGTATAAAAGGCAGAAGAATGAATAGAGAAAGGCATCTACAAATCTACAACATCTACATCAATCTACAAATTTAGAATTTTAGTTTATCATTTTTTTAGTTTATCAGCTCTGTCAAACTTTATTTTTTTACTAAACTTCTGAATTAATACAATTTCACTTTCAATCCTTCAAATTTTTTTTTATTTACAAATCAATTTTTATCTTTGAAAGCCAAGCAAATTGTGGTAAAGGCGCTTGGGAATTCACAAACGTCTGAAAGAAGTCAGGTCAATTTTTGAGGATTCGCTCCTCTGGCATGCTCGTAACTACACAAATCACAAAAATAGCCAACAATCTTTTGGCATGCTCGGTGGGACATGTTTCAACAATATGAACAGATTTAAAGAAGAAAATTTTGAAGTTGGTTACTGGACCAACAATTCACCTGTAAACCCTGGTGATTTTTGGTATGAAGACTTGATGCCTCAGGATCACTTTTGGACTGAGGCACCTTTTGGCTATTTAAGCCAAACTTTGAATATCATAAAAGGTAACCTGATCGATCAAACATGTCAAAATCTGGAAGCTGTTAACATTATTAAGAGTTCTAATTCTCAAGCTTTTATGAAAATCCTTCAGGATGCGGTACCTCAAATGGTTAGTTCTATGAAATAAAATATTGATACCAGTATGGTTAATTCTATGAGGCAAGCTATTGATGTCAGTTTTGGCAATTTTGAGAAAATATTGCAGCATGCTCTGCAGGAACTTTCCAAAAGGAATGACCAGTCATCCAAACTATATACTGTATCCAAGCTAGACATAGCAAAGGAAGAATTTGGCAATTCTGCAAATTGCTCTACTAGTCACCGATAAAAGGACAAACCTAGCCTCACAGCCAGGGATGTATGAATAGGGAGGAAGAGGCACGGGGGCAATTTTCCCTATGGTTGTATGCTAAATCCCCATACCCAAATGAATTTTCCCTAGGGACAAAATCAAATCACAGGGAGTACACATAAGGAACAATCAATTCCTCAATCTCAAACATTACTTCCCCAGGAACATGAACTAATTCCCCAGGGATTAGAATAAAATATAGAAGGTGAAATTTTACCTGAAGAAAAATCAATTTACCAAACACTGGTTCCTGACCATTCGTCTTCTCCCCAATCCCCAAAGGTGGAAGTGAACCTAAATGTAGAAAATGAGACAAAGCTGATAGAGGAAAATTCATTTTCCTCAAAGACATCAACCAAGTTTGTACTGGTGGATCTAAAAAAGAAAATCAAAGAAGAAGGAAAGGTGACTCACCCTTCCAACATGAATCCAAACAGGTTCAAAAGTCATTGGAGGCCAAATTTCTTACAATAAATTTCTACCATCAGATAAAAGGCCACCTAATCCAAATTCATTCAAAAACAACCATAAAAACAAGCCAATGAAAGATGGGAGGCCTGTACAACCTAGATTTATGGTGCCACAGTCTGCTCCACCAAACAAGCAATGGCGAAGGAAGGAGCACATGAAATTCTGTCAACCATTGACTCATACTCAGAAGAGAAGACTACAGAGACAAAGGGCATTTGAAGAACAGAATATCAAACCTAATGCCAAGGTCAAACTCAAGCTTAAAGCTACAAATGATCCACTTTCTAACAAAGAGGAGTCCCTGATGCAAAAGGCTGAGGAAGGTGTTAACAAATTCCACACTCGGGGGGCAAATTCCCCAGGAGAAATAAAAGGGGTCATCCAAAGGTCATCAGGAGAGGTAATTAATGCAATAATAATGGTTTTTCTGATTATTATTGATAACAAAAAGTCCTGTAATATTTTCTTCATGAAAAATCCAAATGAAATACTGAGCTATAAAAGGGATTATTTTGCTTGGGACTATATAATGCTGAATCAAGTGGTTGAATATTACCTCCCTGTTAAGCCAAAGGAGGGTATGAAAGGAGATGGAACTGGAAATTTTTCCCACTATGTGGGAAAATAAAAACTAAATAAATAACTGGCCTCTAGCCAGGAATTTTCATTTTATGACAATATTTTGCTTTTTGGTTTGCAAGTTTTTAGTGTGTTTTTATTTACTATTGTAATTTTAAATTTTGGTGTGTTTCTATTTGCTATTATTTTTCTAGTATGTTTCTTTAGGTGTGTGGAATAAATACAGTGATTAGTGAATGTTGATGAAATTTCAGCAACATAACAGCTGAAAATTGGGCATTTTGATGAAGTAATGCATGATTGTGGTGATGTATGTGGTGTGATCAGTGATGCAAAAAAAGGTTGAGTTGACAAGCAGACAGGCAAATACAAAGAAAATTCCCAGAAGACAAGACAAGACATTGGATTCATCTCTACTGTAAAGAAAGAACTAGAGAAATATCAAGATAATATGCAGACAAAGTCCATAATTTCCAAATTCCCAAGCAAGAAAACATGGCTAAGTGAATAATTAATTTGGCCAAGAAATAGAGTTACCTTGAAAATATAATTTGCCATGAAATATACAGTATTTTGGCAATTTACTGCTAAAATAAATAAATTTTCCTTGTGGCGTTATAGAGGCAAATATGGACAAAAATAGTGTGGTTTAAGGCATAGGGTATTAATGGTTTTCATAAGCCACATGCTATTTTGTCTATGCTACAATAAATGTTACACCAATTTTTACCAAGTTACAGATGTTGGAAAATACAGAATATGCACAAAAATAAACAAAGCATCTTTTTCCCCAAGAAAATTAATGCCTAAAGATGGATAAATGATGACCATCTAAGAAACATTTTATTCGGTTTGATAAAGGCCGAATTAAATAAATAAATTTCACAGGAGAAGAAATTTTGGCAAATTTTGCTAAAATAAATATGAAAAAGTACTTCAAAGGAAGGTAGTAATGTGTTTTGGTTTGTTTCCCCAGACCAAGAAAGGCCAAATTCCTAGACAGTGCAAGCTAAGGGTGTTGATAAGGTTATTTTGGCCTTATAGGCTAAAATAGTTCTAATTTGGGAATTAAAATTGCAAAGAAAGCCATAATAAATTATGTGGTTTACCTAAAAATATTTAAATTTTAGGCCAAGAAAAGCCCATCTTATCTTGGCTAAACCTATGTAAATTTTGACAGAATTTTGTACAAAATATTTGGCTTAATGAAATGCATTTTTAAAGGCCTTAGGGCCTTAGAGAAACAAAAATTAATGACAAGCTATGAGCTAAAATATTAAGTTATGCTAAGAAATTGCAACAATTTGGCCATATTACACAAAATAAGCATGGAAATAATGGCTACAGCTTAGCATAAAGAAATTTGGCATCATGAAATTCACTAAAAAAGATCAAGGTGGAAATAAATTTTTGACTAAAATTGCCAAAAATGAAAGCAAGAATTAATGTGCATTTTTATTTTGGCTCTAAAAAAGCCAAGATTACATATAGATGGAAAAATTTTTGGTTTATGAAGCCAAAAATAACATTTATTTTTCATATAATTAATTTGGTATTTTTTGCTAAAATAAAATTCAAAAAGGATTGAATATACCCAACATATGGACAAAAATCTTCCAAAACTAGATTGGAAGCTGGAAAAATCCTTTATATTTTGGCTAAAGTTTGGAATGGCTTTCAAAAGAACCAAGTTTGAGTTGAACTAGGCATTATTAATAACTTGGTTAAGGCTAGAAAGCTTGGCCATCTTTATAAAGGGCCAACAAAATCTCTAAAAAATAATAATTGGCCAAAGTTAGGTTAATTAAATTGTTGGTTAAGAGCAAAGTATGGCTGTTTGCTTTAAAGATACCCATGAGTGATTAAAGAGAACAAATTTTGGCAAAGTAAAAAGGTGGTCCATGTTCATAAATAAATTGCAATTCTTAGTTCTTAAAGCTAAACAAGTAAATTTTGGCTAAAGGGAGAATATGTAGATGCCAACCCAAGTGTAAAAGGGACCTAAGGCTAAAAAGACAGTTGCTCTTTCGTTTAAATAATTGGCATTTGTGGCTTAAACCAAGCACAAATATGGCCATATTGGAGATAACAATTTTTGACAATGCTTAAAGGGGAGTAAAAGCCAAAATTTAATGCTTGAAATTTAATTAAAAAGGGGGGTGACATGTTTTAAAGCTAAGTCTTAAATTTTCCTGGAAGTAAGCTCATGGCATATCAAAATTTCAATATTTTGGTTAAAGAAAATTTGGCTAGTACAAATGTCTAAATTGGCATTGTTTTAAAGCATAAAAATATACAATGGTGGCCAAACAAGTAAATGCAAGTGAATTACAAAATTAAGTATGGCCAAAGATTATTTTAGTATAAATTGCCAAAATACAGTCAAAATAGCAGAAATATAATTTTTCTTGTGAGTGGCTAGTGTTGAACCAAAATTCAATTTGGTCAAGCAAATTTTGTCAATTTAAATACCTATTAGCACTTTCCTTGAAATAAAGCCACAAGCAAAGCATATGGCCAAAGCATGGAAGAGTTCAAAATTATGTTCTGTGCAAATGGAAAATGTAAAAATTATTTTGGCATGAAAATAGCTTAAATAAAGCCAAAATAAAGAGATTTAGCAAAGCAAAGATGGGAAAAATCAGTAAAACAAGATGAACTAACATTTTCAACTATAAATAATCTCAACACATCTCAAAGTTCAAAGTCTTGGGGAAATGGCCAGGTCATTAAGATTAATGGAAATTTGGTAAAAAAAAAATATATTGATTAGAATGAAATCACAAGTGAAATGCTTCTCAAAAGAGTGAGTGCCCCAAAATTAGTGCAAATGAAGCGTTAATAACTTTAAAAAAATTTGATTAAAGAAGTGGCCAAAAGCAATATATAAATTTCGACTAGGAAAAATTACTTAAAGCCGATTAACATAATTAATTGTTGGTCAAGTGACATTCAATCATCAAGAGAAACAACGTTTGTTCTAAAATAAATAAATACAAAAAAAAAAAATCAAGCCATAGGTTGCACATGATTCCATCACAAATCCATCTCATGTTTGATTCCTAAGGAAAAGAGCAAATCCATTAAAATTTGGACAAAGAATTTGATTCCTAAGGAAAAGCAAATCCATTAAAATTTGGACAAAGAATATGTATATATATATATATATATAAAGCATATTTGTTTTGAGAAAATAGCAGTAGATTGTCCTCAGGCTTTTGAGAAAAGGCAGAGATCGTGATGGTTGCCTTGGGACGAACCGTAACTTGTTGAAGCAGCAGCTTCGATGATGGGGCGACGTCTGTTGTTGGTGACAGCCTGTGTGAGGAGGTAAACAACGTTCTGCTACTTGCGTTGGCAGAAGGACAACAGCCCCTGACTGCTTGGCGATTAGTGGCAGTGTTGTCTAGAGGGGGTGGTGAACGGCTCGCGGTGACTGAAAGAAGTGGGTGACCGAAAAGTGGAGGAAAAAGTAAAGAAAAAAAAGAAGAAGGAAAGAAAGAAAAAAAAAGGAGAAAAGAAGAGAAAAAATAATAATAAATAAATAAATTTTGTTGGGGAAAATAAAACTAAGGGATTTTTGAATCTTAGGAGTTGTGAAAAGTAAGGAAATTGAAGATAGATGTGATAGATGTTGAGCATTAAATTGTCTGGGCATTTGAATTTTTGAAGATAGTTTGAAAATTTAGGCACATATTGAAAAGAATTTGCAAAAGAAACACACAAATTTTTTTGGGAAATTTGAAAAATTAACGAGCAATTAATTATTTTTTTCATTAATTTTTTGCAAAATTTGGAATTTAATTTTTTTCCAAAAGAAGGAGATGAACTAGGTTGAGATGAAGAGCTTGGGAATTGTAAGGCATTTCATAAAACTCAGATTTTCCCGCTTTGTTGCCTTGACAAAAATTTGAGATGCCAATATTGGGCCTATCCTTGTGATTTTCCTCAGTGCTTTTTGGGTTATTAAGCTGATCTAATTTTTGATAATCACATAGAAGAAGGGAGTTTAAGCTGTATAAATATGGTTATTATTTCACATATAAATTAGCATTGGACTACCCAAGCTAATTACATGCAGGGGGCATTGTTTGTGCCATAGTTTAATTTTTTGGTTAAAATAAATTAAGGCTATTAATCTAATGGCCATTTGATTTAATCAAAATTCTGAAGCCCAAAAAACAAATGAAAAAGCCCAGTCCAGTGTTGCTTGCAGAAGGTTCTGGAGACAAAAGCTGCTACGTGGATTTATTTGGGATGACCCTTGAATTGCTGTGCATTGATGAAGAAGAAGATTATGGAGATTCCATATAAGAATGCCTTAGGGAAAAAGATCAATCTTGGAGAAGAAGGTGTCTGAGAGTTACAAACATTTATTTTCCCAGGGCAGAGACTCTTAAGCTAGAGAGGAAGATACTTGAAGCTTCTAGAATTGAGGAATTAATGAACAAGGAGTAACCTGTAAGTAAAGACTGCCTATAAAAGTAAGGGAAAGACATAGATCAACAACATCTACATCTACACATATCTACAACATCATCTACAATCAACAATCATTAGACAATCTTTAGCATAATTTTCAATTTTTGTTTTCAGCAATCTCTCTTGTCAATCATTTGTTCTATTAGTTTGTGTTCAATTTCAATTAATATAATTTCTTTTCACTGTTCAAAAAGCTCAATTTTCCATTAAATATCATATGCTTGAAATCCAAACGAATTGTGGTAAAGGAGTTTGGGAATTCATAATTGTCTGAAAAAGAAGTCAGGTTTTTATTTTGAGAAATTTCTCCTCTGGCACGCTCGCATCCAATAATCTTTTGGCATGCATCCAAAAACCAAAAATTGGAGAAACAGTATGAATTTTCTCTAATGAAAACATCTTCATCTCCAATGCATCACGAATCCAATGGTACCGCACGTCAATGTGCTTTGACCTTGAGTAGAATGTTGAATTCTTACTAAGATGGATTGCACTTTAACTATCACAATATAGAATGAAATTTTCTTGATTGAGACCCAACTCTTGTAGGAATTCCTTCATCAACAAGAGTTCTTTTACAACTTCTGTAGCAGCAATGTACTCAGCTTCAATGGAAGATAAAGCAATAATTTTTTTCAATTTTGATTGCCAGGACACTTCTCCCCTTGCAAATGTTATCATGTACCCGGTGGTTGACTTTCTAGTGTCGATATCTCCAGCCATATCTACATCTGTATATCCACACAATATAGGTTTACCATCACCAAAGTGTAAACAAACTTTAGATGTACCTCTGAGATATCTGAGAATCCATTTAACTGCATGCCAATGCTCCTTGCCAGGATTAGAGAGAAATCTAATAACTACTCCAATCGCATGAGCAATATTTAGCCTTATGCATGCCATAGCGTACATTAAGCTACCAACAGCTGCTGCATAAGGAACTTTCTTCATTTTTTCTTTATCTTTCTCACTTGTTGGACATTTCTTAGAACTTAACTTAAAATGTCCTGCAAGTGGAGTGCTGACTGGTTTTGAATTCTATTTTAAATCTCTTCAACACCTTTTCAATGTACTTTTCTTGAGACAACCACAACTTTTTATTCTTTCTGTCTCGAAGGATTCTCATGCCAAGAATTTATTTTACTGCTCCCAAACCTTTCATGGAAAAGGTTTTGCTAAACTCCTTTTTAAGATCTTTTATCTTTTTAATATCTTAACTGATAATCGACATATCATCCACATACAGTAAGAGAATGATAAAATTATCGTCAAAGAATTTTTGTATAAAGACACAATGATTAGAGTTTGTCTTCATATAGTCGTGATTCACCATAAATGACTCAAACTTTCTGTACCACTGTCTTGGAGCTTGCTTTAATCCATAAAGAATCTTTTTCAATCTGCATATAAGATTCTCCTTGCCTTTAACTTCAAATCCTTCTGACTGTTCCATGTAAATTTCCTCGTCCAGATCTCCATGAAGGAATGTCGTCTTCAAATTAAGTTGTTCAATCTTCAGGTTCTTGCTAGCTGCCAACCCGAGTGCTACTCTGATTGAAGACATTTTCACAACTAGTGAAAATATTTCTTTAAAATCAATGCCCTTTTTCTATCTAAAGCTTTTTACAATTAGCCTTACCTTGTACCTTGGCTATGAGTTGCTTTCTTCGTGCTTCAATTTGAACACCCATTTATTCTTGAGTGATCTTTTGCCTTTTAGGAAATTACACCAGTTCAAAGGTATTGTTGTCTTGCAAGAGTTTCATCTCCTCTTATATAGCCTCTACCCATTTTTCTTTGTGTTCACCTGAAGTAGCTTTTTCATAGCACTCTAGTTCTCCTCCTTCAGTAAGTGTCACATACTCATCTGAAGGGTATCTGTGGCTTTCTACTCAACGTCTAGCTTATCTTCTCAAATTAGGTTATACAATAAGAGGTTCATTGGCATCATCTTCGTTAGCTCCCCCTTCATCATCTTCTTATAAGGCTTCCCCTTCATCATGACTAGCAAGTAGAGGAACCAACTATAGATTTACTGGATATTCTTCTATTTGCTTGGTCTCTTCCTTTTTCTTGATATCTTCAATGGTTTGATCTTTAAAGAAGATAACATCTCTGCTTCTGATAATCTTCTTGTCATCAGGATCCCATAGTTTGTAGCCAAATTCTTTATGAGCATAACCCAAGAATATACATTCCTTGGATTTTCCATCAAGCTTGGTTCTTTTATCTCATGGAATGTGAATAAAGGCTCTACAACCAAACACTTTCAAATGCTTATAAGAAATATCCTTTCCAGTCCATACTCTTTGTGGTATGTCACTATTGAGTGGAACTGAAGGTAATAAGTTGATTAGATCAACTCCAGTTCTTGTTGCCTCCCCCTAGAAAGAGTTTGGCAATTTTGCATTTGAAAGCATACATTTGATTCTTTCAAAAATTGTTCTGTTCATCCTTTCCGTAATACCATTATGATGAGGTGTTTTTAGTACCGACTTCTCAGGCCTAATGCCGAATTTTCTACATTATTCTTCAAATGGACCTCTCTATCCACCACTATTTTCTGCATGAACACACTTCAACTATCTTCCAGTTTCTCTTTCCACCTTTGTGTGAAGTTTTTTTAAAACTTATAGCACTTGGTTTTTTATTTTAGGCCAAATGCCCATAATTTTCTAAAGCAATCATCAATGAATGTTACAAAATACAAGGCACCGCCAAGACTTTTAGTTTGCTTCGTGCATACATCAGTATGTACCAAATCAAGAATATTTAGTTTTCTTGATGGTATGGAACTCCGGAATGCAACTCTGTATTGTTTTCCATAAATACAATCAACACAGTTCTATAGATGTATACCTTTAATCCTAGGTAAAAGATCTTGCCTTACTAGCCTCTAGAGCCCTTTCTCACTCATATGACCGAGTTATTTATGCCATAACTCAATTAAAACTTCTTTCTCCATTACATTTGTCTAGTTTTTCCACAGCTTTGCTTATGTTCTGTAGAGGGAGTTGATTTTATTTGCTTTAGCCATCACTAGAGTGCCTTTAGTGAGCTTCCACTTCTATCTGCCAAAATAACTTTCGTAGCCCTCATCATCAAGCTTTCCGATGGAAATTAAATTCAGTCTGATGTCTAAAACATGACGCACATATTTGAGGAGAAATTCACATCTAGTGTTGGTTTCCAAATAAACATCTCTCATGCCGATAATTTTGGATGCTCCATCATTTCCCATCCGTACCAAGCCAAAGTCTCCAATAAAATAGGATGAGAAGATATCCTTCCTAGAAGTGACATGGAAAGAGGCACCTGATTTAACCATCCAGGTTTGATATTGATATGTGAGATTGATTATTTTGTCATTTAAGACAATTTCAACTTCATCTCCAACTATTGCAGTGTTTGCTTATTAAGCTTCTGCTGGTTGATTCTTTGATTGCTCAACTTTCCATTTTCTGCACTCCCTTTTAAAATGTCCAAGCTTGCCACAGTGATGGCAAGTGATGTCTTTCCTTGATCGAGATTTTGATTGGTCCCTTTGTTAATTCTGATGAAATCTACTTTTGTTTCTTCCACGCCGTTCTTGTTTTTCTGACACAAGAGCTTTAAACGTTTCACCATTTTTTTTTCGTCTTGATTCTTCATTGAACAATCTGTCCTTCACCATCTCCAAGGTCACCTTTCCATCAGGAGCTGAGTTTGTGACGGATACAAAAAGTGTATCCCAACTTTTTGGCAAAGAGATTAGTAGAAATGTTGCTAATTGATTGTCATCAAATCTACAGTTCATTGTTGAGAGCTGATCTGCAACACCTTCAAATTCATTGATGTGTTCTGACATGCTGCTACCATCTTTGTATTTCAAGGTAATGAGACGACGTATTAAATTGGCTACATTTTGTGCACTTGGTTGCACATACGTCTTCTCTAATTTTTCACACAACTTGTAGGCATCAGTTTCTTTGGCAACGCTCTGCATAATGCTTCTATCAATCCACTATCTGATTTGAGCTGCACACTTTCTGTTGAGCACTTCCCAATCTTCATTTTTCATATCCACCGACTTGCCAACAACTACACCATTGACAGTTTTGATAGGCTACCACAAATCTTTTATGTATAAAAGATCCTCCATCATTAACTTATAGACTGAGTAATTTGTTGGAGTTAGTTTGAACATACTGCATGTATTCTCTATTTTTATCTAGACAGAAAAATTTTTAACCAACCAAGCTCTGATACCACTTTATTGGGGAAATTAAAATTTTCTACTAGATAATAAATAGGATTTACAAAATTAATAAAGGCGATGAAGTGTGCAAAATAATATAAAGGCGGCTTAGCTTGCCAAATTAAAATAAGAAAATTAAAAAGGCGGTCAAACCAGCCAATGAGTGAATAAAATAAGCGGTAATAACTGCTGTATAAATAATGAAAAATAAATAGGACACCAATAATTTTTTACGTGGAAACCTTATAAAAGGAAAAACCATGGGATCTAGTTCAGTTAAATCCTCCACTATAAAAATAATGGGATTACAAATTACAACCCTTAATTTGTGGCTCACATCCCTCACAAATTGGCTCTCAAAAAAATTTATTTTTCTCTTCTCTCTTTTACACACAATAGAGAGGCTCACATAATTTTTGTTCACCCAAAAATTACACTCACAATTTTCTCTCCCCAAGCAACACTAGGAGGCTCTAAATTTTTGCTCTCACCCACACTCACTCACTTGCACACACATAGCTCATAAATCTTGCAAAGTGAATGGCTTTTCCCTACACTTCCTCTTGTAAAATAGATGGCTTTATATAGCCATATAACTCGGGAAATTTTCAACCTTTAATACACTGAATTCAGTGCAATAAAGTTTTACTTTTTTTTAATTCAAATCTTGTAGGTTGTGGGTCCCTACTTGAAGGCGGAACCCATCTATCAATATCATATTAGATCACTACCATAAATAAAATCACTTGATTTGATGTATTTGTTATTTTCTGAATTGTGAATGTCAAATTTTAAAATTATAAATTTTTTGTTTGCAAAATGAAAATTTGAACTTAACAATGCATGTAATATATGATGTATGATAAATGTAAGAATATTACACTTATAAAACTAATACATTGTAAATTTTTCATATAATCAAACATCAAATTATTAAATTCAATATTGATGCTTCTTTCTATAATGATTCTTCCATTGCAGGTTTTGCTGCGGTTGGTAAAAATTATCAAGGTCGATTAATCCATAGAGTGGCTTAAATTGCTTATACAACTTCTGCCTTGTTACTAAAGCTTAGGCCTTTTTGTTGGGAGTCAAATATGCTTTTAACAATGGCTGTTTAAATTGTATCTTTGATGATGGGAAAGTTTGGAGCTCCTTGGGAAGTCAAGGTCATGTTGGACTATCTCTTCTAAAACTAAACAAGTTAGTATCTGCTTCTTTTAAGTGGATTAGGAGATCTTCTAATGTTGTCGCAGGCTGGGTAGCTAAAGCTGTTAGCTCTCATAGGCTACAAGATCAGTTCGGTCTCATCACTATTTTTGCGGCAGCTAAGATATCATGTTTAAGACCTAAGTCACCCACATTAAGTAGCTCAATAGTTAAAAAGAAAAGGATAACAATAACAAACTGCAAAAGATTACCAAGGCCTGTTAACATATCCATTGGGCATCTACCCTGAGAAACGGTCTAAAAGCCAAACTTGGAAAGCAAGTTTGGCCTAGGTAAACTCCTATATAAAAAACACAATACTAGAAGGTCGAAGGTAACTCAATTACTATATTTTTTCCAACTTCTTTCTTTGTATAGTCAAACTCTCACTTACTTAAACGGTGGAGAGAGTCTGTCGACGTACCGCCAACAATCCTTCTAATACTCTCTTCCTTACCTTGCAGGTTCAAGCCTACTAGACAATTTTTAACTAGTTTGTCATCAAATATATTTCACTTTTGGCTAAAAAAATCAAAGAAGAAAATGGTTGTGAATTTGTAAAAAAAACAAAAAAAAGAACAAATGGTGTGCACTGATGAGGTTCATTGTTCTCCTAAAAAATATATTTTTCACCTAATTTAAAATGGGAAAATGACCTCTTATTATGCAATCCATCATTATGTAAATCATATGAATTACTGATTTAAAAATTTTTAGATTTATTTTGTAGATTACAAAAATTAAATTTAACTAACTTATTCAAAGCTTATTGAATTTTCAAAAAAAAAAAAAATTCAAGTTAATTTTTTTTATTACAAAAATTAAATTTAAACAACTGATTTTGATCCTATCAAATCTTTTAAAAATTTAGTTACCATATTAGCATTTAGTTTGTTTTTATTAACTCTTCTTATAAAAGCGAAACATCCAATAGATATTAATGTGTATTAATTATAGGAAATAGGATCCACTTAAAATAGAACTCAATAAAAAATAAGCCTTGCTTGCCCTGTCTTATTTTTATTTTTCAAAAAAATAATGATAAAAGAGGAAATGAATTAGTTGAGTGTTAATGTAGATGTGACCATCATGATCATATCCATTATCATTTTTTCCTTGGCAAAATCCATTTTTTGGTCCCCAAATTATATGAGTTTTCCATGGTTGGTCTTTAATCATTTATTCTGAAGAATTGAGTCCCTTAAATTTTTTTTTCATCCTTTATTCACTCAAAATGCCAAATTGAATGTGATGTCATATTCTGTTGAATTTGGTCCAATAACCCATCTATAATATTTTCAAAATAATAATAATAATAACCCATCTACAATTTATTAATTTTTTATTTAATATATATTATAGTCAGCCGTTACATAAATTTATTTTAATATTTTAAATTGAGTGAATTTTTTGAAAAATTAAATTTTTTAAGATTTATTTTTTTTTTGTAAAATTTAGATTTAAAATGTTAATATATTTATATTTTTACCAATTTTTTTTGAAACAATATTTTTACCAGTTAAATCTATAGAATTATAATCTAAATATGTTATTTTGATAATATTAAGGATTAAATAAAGAACAAAACAACAGTTATATTATCATTGGAATCAGTTAATAGAATTATTCTCAATTACAAAACATTTTAAATTCAGATCTCAATTACAAAATATTTTAAATTTAAATTATGATATATACATA
>CATIWK010131158.1:0-10893 GCA_949634005.1 Mallotus japonicus | reverse complement strand
ATTAAACGCTAAGTTTTAAAATTGTTGAATCTAAATTTTGAAAAGTATTTTCAATACTCATTTCTAAAACCTTATGTGTAAAATTATTAAATTTTTTATTTTTTAAAACAATCATAAAAATTTTAATTTTAAAATAAATATTTTCAGTTTCATCTAAAACATTCTATTTTTTTAAGAAAAAACACTCTAATTAGTTACATATATAATATTACTTTTTTATTCCATAAAAAATTACTTATTATATTCTACCTCTCTTTTATTGAATTAAAAAAAATCTTTTCCACACACTCTAAGTTAGCGACGTGGGATCCAAGACCAGAGATGGAACGCCACGAAAGTCTTACACATATTCATACCACACACATATTTACCATTCCGCGTCTAATAAAATTGCCATGGATTTATTAGTTGGTGTATGATGTCACTGTGCTGTGTATGTGTGTTTTAAGTTATTAAAATTCTAAAAAAAAAAATCTTTTCCAATTATATTTAATGTAAAAAAAATAAAAAATTATAACTTCTAATTATTTTATTTTAAATCATGATTATATATTTTTTTTACCATAACAAATTGTGAATAGGAGTATTGGACTCGAATTTATGGGTGATGTCACAAGAGTTGAGCATTAGGATAGAGAGAGAGTGTGTGTGTATTAGTTGATATAAACAAAAATTAATTAAAGGATAAATCTCCTCAAACCAAATTTTTGGTGGATCCAAAACTTTGGTGGAATTAAAGGGATGAGATATTTGACTGAATTATTTTTTCCAAAAATCTTTTAATATTTTACAAGAAATCTGCTCAAAATAAACTTCGGTGAATATGATGGATTTAATAGGATAGTATTCTAGATGATGTTCTCGCATATTTCAATTAGTTGAGTCAATTAATTATACTCATGGCATGGGCAGTAAAATTATAAATAAAGAAAAATATATATAAATATATCAATTTGAATTTAATAGATTTTCATCAAATCACTTTGTCAACCTTACAAGTTAAGCTAAAAATATATATGTAATATTATTTTCTATTAATTAGAAGTTAATTTTAATATGATTTTTTTTTTTCAATATCCATCGTAATTGAAATAAATTAGTAATAGGTTAAATAAATATTATAATTCTAACTACTAATATTTGAAAAAAAGATTAATTAAGTTTGTTTATAAATTTTATAAGTCATATTCAAAATATATTTATAAGTTATAATTAACAGGAAAAAAATTAAAAATTAAAAAATATAACAATTATTGAATTGTTAATGTTCGGGCTTAAAACTGAAGGAATCGGCCTGAGCACCCTTTGATTGTTTAAATGGGTTCGTGTGAGCTTGATTACAATTTCACAGAAGATGGGTAGAAGGATGATGGGTTTTATCACCAGCTCAGGGTGGTGACAGGGGCAGGAAACAGGTTCGAGTCCCTTTTAACCTACAAGAAGTGAATCAAGTATGAGGTTGGCCTCGTCGGGAAGCCTTAATCGCTGGGATCTGGAGTGTCTTTGAGAGAAAGTGAACTGATAATATATTAGAATTTATGTAAAAATGTGTAGAGAGTTCTTACAATGCAGGGACTTTAGCTTTTATAAGCTCTGAAGTCCGAATATGAAAGGAAAGAAAATCAAATGGAGACCTTCCTAAACGAACCTAAGGAAACAAATCAAATAAAAAACCTACCATATCGGGCTTGTGAGAAACTAAGGTAACTACTACAAATAGAAACCTTCCTAATCGGTCTAACAAACATACATGGCTAATTGATACTTTCCTAATATTGCATAGGGAAAGTTCCCCCGATTGCCCTGACTGAAGGCATATACAGGACTTGCCTAAGAACAAGCTTTGGCCGATCTTCACACGTGCAACCATAAGTTGGGCCTTAATCCAGTGGGCTTTGGGCCATTTCTTCTAACTCGAGTCATTTTGAGGTGGGCCATTTGGGCTGGTACGAACAATGCCCCCCAGGATCAGTATCTGAGGCCCTAGTCAAGGTTCTGATTCTGCCTCTTTAAAAGCCCATACGGCCCAATATGCGATTCATGGCCCAAGTTCGCTTCATATTCTTCTAATTCCATCTTTCCTGCCAATAGGGGTATTTTTGTTAATTGGCGCGTCGTTTCGTATGCCCGAAATCACGCCTATAAAAAAGGGAGAAGTCCTAATCATTTTTCCTACTTGCTGTTGAAAATTCACTTTCTCTCTCTTCAGAGCTTCTCTCTCTAGCATTCGGTGATTAAGTCTTCAGCTTCCGAGAATTCTCACTAAGGTAAGCTCTTTGCCTTTTTACTTATGTTAGGCTTAATTGGTCTATTATACTTATAACCGATTTTATTTGATATTCGTAGCTTCGACGCACAAATGGGAAAATCCAAAAAAACAACATCTTCACCAATAGATGATAAGGCCGATCCCCTCGCTCGCTTGGAAAGAGCAACCTGTCACAACCCGAACCCAGGGGCATGTGACCGGCACTAGGGAATGGGAAAACATAAAGCTTCCAAAACCCGTAGTAAGCCTTAAAGAAAATTTACGAGAAATTAAAACTTAAACAACACTTAAATGAAATGCTCAATAAAATAAATACAGCCAATAATATAAAATCCAAATCCAAATCGCTTCTTTCATAAAATATAATAACAATATTAATACAAATTCTTAATATGCTCAAATCATAAATACATCATAATTATTAAACATCTACTGCGGTGTTCTAGAGTTCAAGTTCATAATAATATATCACAAGGACCTACATAAAATGGCCGGTGAAGAAGAAACCCGGCGTATAGTAGGCGGACTAACAGATGACTCCCGAGATCCTGAAAAAATAATTGAGAGGAGTCAAACCTCACTGAATAAGTTAATAAAAGAAATGTATGCGGTTTGAAAATTTCTCTTTTAAAAATATATTTTATGAAAATAAAATATTTAATTTATAAGTAAAACCTTTAATTTATCGAAATCCTCTTTTACCATAGAAAGGATTTTAAATCTTAAAAATACTTATACATTAAACTTTATTTTCCAAATAATAAAGTAAATACTAACACTAAATATCATTTAAATTTCACAAAATAATAATAATTAAAATAATAAAATTTTATTAACATTGCAAATCTCAAAATAAATTTTAAAATTTTATTTAATAAAATACGAGGCATTACAATCTTCCCTCCTTATAAAAATTCGTCCTCGAATTTTAACAAATAAGGAGGAGTACAAATCACGAATGAAAAAAGATAGGGATATGCCACTCGCATCTCCGCCTCGGTCTCCCACGTACAGTCCTCTGCTGTGTGGTTGCTCCACAGCACTTTCACCATCGGGATCTCCTTAGTGCGAAGCTGACGATCCACTATCACTACAGTGTATGCCTCCTTTCTACACAGATGTGTACAAAGCTGCCTACGGACTTCCTACTCCACGCATCTGCAACTACACTTGCCTTGTCTAGATGGTAAAGTATGAAAAAATCTCATCTAGCAAGACTAAGTCAGCCAACAACTCTCTACCCTCGTCCAACACCAAACAAGACGAAAAGATTACATCTGTTTCTAACTCATCACTGAGGTGAGTTGTCACAGATAAAGGAATAAGCAATTGGGTGGTTGCCATTCCATCTTGGAAGCAACACAAGCGACACGAAAGAATGAATTGCACTGAAGATCAAATAGAACTCGACAATAAAATAATGCATTGGAATAGTACCTGCAACTATTGCATCGAGTGCCTGACCATCCCGAGGAGTCAAAGTGAAAACTCTGGCTTGACCACGACCTGCCTGCTGTGAGGTGGACGGCTATGCATATCCTCTTTCCCCAGCTCTACCTCCAACACCTCTGCCATGCTGGCTCGCAAACTGAGTCGGTCGCTGTTGAGGATACATAGGTGCCTAATACTGCTGATGCACCTGTTGGAACGGCTGAGCCACTGAGGATGAACATCCCTGGGCATAGGATGGCTGGAACCCATAATTAGGACAAGCTCTGGCAAAATGCCTGAACTGCCCACACCTGAAACAAGCTCCTGACACCATGTGACACGGACCCTGATGTATTCGTCCACAAGTGGCATAGCACTAGCCCCAGATCCTGTACTGCCATGTCCGGAACTCTGTCCACTGCTGCTGCTGCTAATTTCGGCACCAAATCTACTAGTTCTGTCACTTCTGCGATTAGGGGCATAGCTGTGTCTACCATTCCGATGTACTCTGAACTGTCTACTCTGCTGGGAAATACCCCTTGGCTGAGTGCTTGTGCTGCCTAACTGAAATACAGGCTGTTGTACCCCCTAAGACGTTACTAACACACTGCTGCCACTCTGATAGGGGTCAGGAATGGTCCCATGCATGACATGTCGCCTCTCAAGCTATCTGGCTTCCTTAACCACACTATTTAACCTCCTGCCTCCAAGTTGGATGCTAATGTAAGCTAAGCCTAACCCAGTAATATACAACTCCACTACTCTGTCTTCATCTTGCATCATATCCTGAGCATGACGTCCCAGCCTGAGAAACTCATGGGTGTATTCTTCGACTGACCGATCACCCTTGCGTATATGTAACAACTGCCATTTGTAATTCTCTCTCATTGAAGATGGATAGAAAAATCTCAGAAATTGTTCCTTAAACTCCAACCAGGTCATAGTAGTCATAAACGGCTGAATGGACTGCATGAACCAGTCTTGTGCTGCAGCCAGAACTGATAGCTCCACTACCATGATCCGCTGGTAGTCGGTGTATCCTGTCCTGGTTCTGGACTCTATGGTGTTGATGAAGTCCAATGCATCTCCTGAACCATCAAAAGAAACTCGGCCGACTCTGGAGTATAATAAGGCGGCATCTGCATCTGTCATTCCCTGGTTCCGCTGTTGAAGCATCTGCTAGACTAGGGGCATTGCTTGGTTCAGTGCAGCCAAGCCTTGGTTAATCCCTACCATACCCACTGCGAAGGCTGCAGGGTCTATTGCTGGAGCTGCAGGGTCTATTGCTGGAGCTTCAGGCTCCACCTGATGTTGTTCCTGCCCTTGAGCTGCTTCTGCTCTATGCCTACCCCTACCTCTACCTCTACCTCTTCCCCTGCATCGAGGAGCGGAGGGAAGAACTTCATCCTGTACAGACCGCTCAAGATCATCAGCTGCTTCTGTAGCAGGAGCATCTCGTGCTCTCTTTCTCATTCTGAAAAGAAACACAAACAAGGATTCAAAACATAACAAGGATGACAACAAGTGACGATTATCAACCTATTCACCACAATAGTTACAAGAAAAGACAGACTTCAACAATCAAAATCATAAGAAACGAGCCAAAGCTCTGATACCAACTTTGTCACGATCCGAACCGAAGGTCCGTGACCGGCACTAAGGAATGGAAATACATAAAGTAACCGAAACCTATAGTAAGCCTTAGAAATTTTTTCGCGAAATATAAATCATTTAAGACTAAACAAATAAAACCATACTTCATAAAATACTCCATAATAAAATACATAAATATTCAAATACATATATACAATATCTCAAGTCTGATAATTTCAGAATACAAATAAAACCAGTTCTTTAATTAACTACTGCAGTATCTAGAATCCAGTTATACAATGCATATTTCAAATTAACACATATAGTGCAGCCGGTGAAGAACAAACACAGTGCAGATGGGGGACACTAGAAAGCTGACTGTGAGGTCCTGAAAAAAAATAGTTGAGGGGAATCAGGCCTCACTGAGTAAGTTAATAAAAGAAATGTATGCGGTTTGAAAATTTCTCTTTTAAAAATATATTTTATGAAAATAAAATATTTAATTTATAAGTAAAACCTTTAATTTATCGAATCCTTTTTTACTGTAGAAAGGATTTTAAATCTTAAAAATATTTTTACAACAAAATAATCTTTAATAAAACATTTTAAAATAAACTTATAAATACTTTTATAAACGATTAATCTTTATTTAAAACATTTTTATAATAAAACTAGGTAGAACCCTAGTCCACAATCTCTAATAGCCTTTCGGCTCTCTTATAATCCAAAGACTGCCGGTTTCCGAGAGCAAAGCATCTACCGAGCTACCAGCCGCAGTCAAAACACTTAATCCAATTTTTACTGGCGATTCCCGAGAGCAAAGCATCATCGAGCTACCGGCCCCAGTAAATAATACAAATCACGCCCGAGAGCAAAGCATCACCGAGCCTTATACACACCTCACAAGATCATGCCCGAGAGCAAAGCATCACCGAACCAATATAACCACCAACACTCACTCTCAATCCTACCGGTGCGCACACGGTCCTGATGAAACCCATCAAGTAGCCCGTTCTACAGTATTTTATTTAAAATAAATAAAACAAGGAAGATTACAATAAATTAAAATAAAATAAAGTAGCAATTAACTAATCATGTGGGAACTTAATATAATCATGCTCACGTAATCATAGAATTAATAGAAGAATTTAAATTTAAACATTTTTCAATAAAATAATATAGTATAATGCTTTCTTTAAATTCTCTTTTTTATCATAATCAACAAATTTATATTTTAATATAAAAAATCCTAACACACAGTTCAGTTATGAACTTACAGGTAGAATGCACTCATCTGTAAAGTCGTGTCCGACCTCGACACTCGACTGGGGGCGCAGCTAAAGAAAAGAGATAAAAAGGAATTAAAAACGGAAATCCTATAAATTCTAGATTTCTAAGGAAAGACTCAAATAAAAAGATGACTTTACTAAACTCGACCCGATGTCAAGTTTTACGAGAAATCTACAAAAAAATTCGGTAGAGTCTCCTCTGTAAAACGGACATCTCTCTACCGAAGTAGAGTCATTCCTGCACATAAAACACTTCAAATACCGGTCTCAACTCCAAATCTCGGGTTGGGCCCCCAAACTACACAAATTGCCCAACCGAGAACCACAATTCACAAATATAATAATATAATATAATTTTCTTTAAAATCATTAATAAATCATAAAAATCTCATTTAAATACCACAAATTAATTTATTTACAAAATAAGTCATAAAAACTATTATTTTCCAAAATAGGCAATAGAATTCAAATTTTTAATTAAATTCAATTAATAAAACTCATTTTCCAATTTAAATAATTTATTTAGCATCAACCCCAAATAATTATTTAATTACTTAATTACATAATAAAAATAACCAAAAGCTCATTTTAACATAAAAATAATAGATAAATCATTATTCATATATTTTTCTAAAAATAGTAATAATGAGCTAGAATTAGGAAATAAATCCTAAAAAAAATTTAATACCATTTATTATTCAAATATTATCTAAAACATCAATTAACAAAAATTTTACTTAAAAATACAAAAATCACAATTTATAATTATTTAACATAATAATATCTATATTAAAATTATTATCTATAAAATTCCGGAAATTCATAAAACTATATTCTAACACCAAATATAATTAAATCAATCAATTAATTAAATACTACAATATTTATACACATATATATAATTTCCGGAAATTAATAAAAAATTTAACCAAAATATACAAAATACTAATTTAATTAATAAAATTAATTTACACCTTTTAATTATCAAAACCAACATTAAACAAAGTAAACACTATAAATATACCAAAATTTAATTTAAAATTAAATTACAATATTTTCTCTAAAAATATAATTTTCATAAATAATTACCAAAAATAAAAATAAATTCAAAAAAATAAAACAAATATATATATGCAAAGCTTTCAAGCTCAAGAACACTAATCTAAAGTGAAATCAAGAAAAACTAAACTAATCTAACTCAAATAACTCAAAATCAACCAAAAACCTAGAATTGATTTACCTCAAATTGAGGTTGATTCAGTTGATGTTTAATGAAATGGAGCTTGGGGAAAGGAAGCTCGGAGCAAAGGGATTCCAACGAGACCGACGGTGTGACCAGAGGTGGTCGAACCAGCTAGAGGCGCGCTGGTAAAGGGTGGCGTGCACAAGAAGAAGAAGAAGAAGAAGAAGAAGAAGAAGAAGAAGAAGAAGAAGAAAGAGTAGCAGGGGAAAAAAAAGGGAAGGGAGGGGTGTGGGTCTGCCCGAAAATTTTTTGCTTTGACTTGTCTTTTTTTTTTATACTAATAATAATAATATAAGATTAAAATAATATCTAGCCCATTAATTCTCTACCACACAAAATAAAATATACTAATAACTATATATATATATATATATATATATATATATATATATATAACCACTAACTAATATAACTAATATTTTAATAAAATACTCTTCAATTCTAAATTAATAAAACAAATAATTAAAACTTAAACTTTCTCATAAAAATAAATTAACTCTTAAATAAATGAAATTAAAATTAACAATAATACCAAAGTTTAATATAATATTACAAAATAATCATAGTTATAATAATAAAAAAAATTTATTATTAACACTGCAAATCTCAAAATTAGCTTTTAAAATTTATTTAATAAATACGGGTCATTATACAATATGAACTTGATTAGTTTAAACTTCTAATCAACCAATTTTCATTCTATGATTGTTATTGAACCTAATGCTTTCATTGGACTGATCACACATTGAATTGATTTAGACAATAGGATTAGATCAAGAAATTAATTCTATTGAGATCACAATAACAATATATTAATTAAATTGAATTAGTTGAGAGACAGTTTGATTATTAATATTCCTCTAAAAAGCTTTGCTTTGAAAATTGAATATGATTAATTGCTTGAGTTAGTGAAAGATAAATAACTAGGTAATTGTCATAATCAATTAATTGTGGGAGTACTTGAGAGAGACTTTCATAATTCAAAAGATGCTTTGGCAATTCATAATTGAGAAAGAAGTTGACATGACTTTTATATAGTGTAAGCTAGGGATAAAAATCTTAATAATTATCCATATAGTGAATTTAAGAATAGTTAATTTTAGTTTACTTCAATTTCATTTTAAATTTTTAGTCGAAAACAAATCGATCATCTAAACAAGCAAATACTCAGAGTAATTTTAAAATCTAGCAAGCCATGATTTAAATGATTCAGAACTCCTAATTCAGTGGATTGCCTCATGAAGATTCAATAGGCCATATGACTAGATTTTTGGAGTATTGTTCTACTTTCATAATGAATAGGGTGTCACCAGATGCCATCAAGTTGATGCTTTTTCCTTTCTCACTCACTGATAGAGTAAAGAGATGGTTTACTAATCTTCCACCTAACTCTATTAACAATTGGTAGGAGATGTATACAACATTTTTAACAAATATTTCCACCTACAAAAGTTCTAAGAATAAAAAATGAGATCAATTCATTTTATTAGAGGGAAGATGAAAGTTCTTATGAATGTTGGGATACCCTCAGAGACAATGTCCACCACATTTGATACCCACTTAGGGTTTAACTCAATCCTTCTATAAGGGTGTCAATCTAGTATTTAGGATCAATATTGATGCAAAATTTGGAGGAATTATCATATTCAAGATACCAGAGGAAGCTCTAGATATTTTTGAAGAGATTGCAAACACACAGAGCTTGTGGTCTAATAAAAGAGCTATTCCAAGGAATGGTGGAACATTAGAATTGGATGGACTGATAATGGTGAATGCAAAATTAGATGTTTTGATAAAGAAAATGGACAAGATGAACATTAATGCAATTTCTTCTTTATCTCCTTCATCTTGTGAGCTTTATCATGGTGGACATCCTCTTATTGAGTGCCAACTTATGCAAAATTTATCCATAGAGAACATGAACTATGTAGGCAACTTAACAAAGGTCAACAATAGAATCATGTACTTGGCAATACATATAACCCAAGTTGGAGGAACCATCTAAATTTCTCATGGAACAATTAAGGCAATAATCAGTAGAAACCTCAGGCACTACCTAGGTTTAAAGGGTCTAATGCTCATTAGCATCAGGGTCAATCCTTGTTTCAGTAAGAAAAAGCTTTATCATCATTATCTTCCTTATAGAGCAAAATGGAGAAATTTATGGATATGATAGTAACAAAGATAAATCAACAGGATGAGCCTATAAAAAGACTGGAAGGGATGTTTGAACAAATTCATCAAGATACTCAGCTTATGTTTAGAAATCACTCATCTTCAATTCATAGTTTGAAGGTATAATTGGGACAGTTTGCTAATTCTTTGTCCATAAGAGACCAAGGAGCAATTAAAGTGATCCCTTTGAGGAGTGGAATAGAGTTACAACCGCCTAAAAGGAGTGAGAACATACAGATTAAGGAGAAGGAAACAAAAAAAGAAAGTGAATAGATTGAGGACCAAGCAGGGAAAGAGCTAGAGATACAGAAGAAAAGTCAAAGGAATGAGTCATCACTTTCACCAAAACCATATGATCCACCAGTACCATTTTAATAGAGGCTTAAAAAGCAAGAGCATGATCATTAGTTTGTAAAGTTTTTGGAAATATTTAAGAAGTCACACATCAATATACCTTTAGTTGAAGCTATAGCTCAAATGCCCAAGTATGCAAAATTCTTGAAGGAGCTTATCTCTAGTAAGAAAAAATTACAGGAGTTTATAATTATTTCTCTCAATAAATAGTGTAGTACCATAGTTTCAAGCAAGCTTCCACTAAAGTGTAAATATCCATGGAGTCTCAATATAGCTTGCTTTGTTGCTAATTTAGATTTTCAGAAAGACCTTTATAATTCAAGTGCTTCTATTAATTTAACGCCTTTATCTATTTACAGGAAGCTTAGAATAGGTGAAACAAAGACTATAAACATTTGTTTACAACTCACAGACTAAACTATCAATAAACCTAAAGGAATAGTAGAGGATGTTCTAGTAAAAGTAGGGAAGTTCATCTTTTCTGTGGATTTTTTATGCTAGACTTTGAGGAAGATGAAGATGTGCCTTTGATCCTTAGA
>CATIWK010131134.1:0-30424 GCA_949634005.1 Mallotus japonicus | reverse complement strand
AAGCTAGAAATTTCTACCTTTTCATTTGTTTAGTTTGGTGAATGTTTGAAAATTGAGAACAACAAGCTTCCATTCCAGGGGGTTTCTTATTCTGCTTTACTTTATTATTTTCAATTTTAATTCAGTAATAATGGAAATGTTCTTCATTCATTCATTCTCTTCTCTTTTACTTAACATGTGTGCTAGATTTTCTAGTTAGGGTTCTTAAATCAATTCAACCATGTAATCACTTAGTTTAGACTTAAGTTTATAAACATAGTTAATTGGTTTGTTACTTTGCTTAATGTCTTCATAGAATTGATCACCCTTTGATTGAATTTAGACAATGAGACTTGATTGAGAAATAGGTTTCATTGAGAAAACAAGTAATAACCTATTAATTATCTATTTAGTTGAAAGACATTTAGATGATTAATAATGATAATGAGCTGAGCCTAAAATTGATTATAGTGAATACTTGGTTAGTAAGAGCTATTAAATCAAGTCCTAATTATATTCAATTAATCATATGTTTATCCGAGAGGAAGATTTGTGATTTATATGATTGCTCACATAATGAACTATGCTTAAAATGACTTAGAGTTTATTTATATTTTTAAAGGTTGAATTGAGTTTAAGAACCCTAGGATTTCTTGATCTGTGATTATTATTTCAGCTTTTAATTATTTATTTTACTTTAATTCAAAAAACCACTTTTCAGTGTCTAGACAAACAAAACACTTTGAGTAGCACGATATTTGATTTTCAATCTCTGTGGGATGATATTATTTTACTACTTGCATGATTCCATACGCTTGCGGATTACACACACGTCAAGTTTTTGGCGCCGTTGCCAGGGATTGCCAAAATTTATATTGTTTTGAAAATAGTATTGTTTGATTTAGGCTTTATTTTTTTAATTGTTGTTTCTTTATTTTGATTGCATTTGTGGTTTTTCAGGAACTTGTGCTTTTGCATGCACACAACACGTAGTGTACGCAAGCAAGGAGTTTCATTGATACCACTTGATTTAGAGCTTGAGCAGACAATTCGTAGAAGGAGCAAGCAACAAACAAGAAGAATGAACGGAGGAGAAGAAGAAAGAAATCAGCCTCCAAGTCAGCAAGCACCTCAACAAGGACAAAACTGGCAAAATGTTCAAAGGACTATAAGAGATTTTGTAAGCCCAAATGTCCAAGGTGACCAAAATCGAATTGTGAGACTGACGATTGCAGCAAACAACTTTGAGATCAAGTCCACCATGATCCAAATGATCCAGAACTCACAATTTAGCAGCCTACCACATGAGGATCTGATTAGTCACATGACTCGGTTCTTGGAATATTGTTCACTTTTAAGATGAATGGAGCGCAGCCTGAAGCAATATGACTTATACTTTTTCCATTTTCCCTAATGGATAGAGCAAAGAGATGGTTTACAAGCTTGCCATCCTACTCCATTAACACATGGCAAGAGTTGTACACAGCTTTCTTTAACAAGTACTTTCCACCAGCTAAAGTACTAAAGATCAAGAATGAAATCAACTCTTTCTTTTAAAGAGAAGATGAAAGCTTCTATGAGTGTTAGGATAGGTTTAAAGATCCTCAGAGGCAATGTCCACCACAGTTGATACCTTCTATAGTGCCGCTGTAGCTAAAAAGATAATTTCAGACTTCAAGTTTTGCTGTTGTGGCTACCTTTAAAGCCTTCTTCATCGCTCTATTATCAAGTCAGTTTTCTCTCCATTTTAGTTAATTAATTAGCTTAGAAACAATGTTTAATTAAGTTTCTAATGCATATTTGTTGCTTAATTAAAAGGAATTAAAGTTAAAAAAGCATGGATTGAAGCTGCTAAAGCCATTAGCTTCATCATTTACACCATGTGTTGAAGGAATAAGCAAAAGAAATGACTGATAGTGAGTTTTCATGCTCTAATTTTCATGAGAAGCCTATAGATTTATTATTGATATGAGAAGGAGATTCCATGTTCGACCTGATGACTTCTCATTTCCTCTTCTTTTGTGGGCTTGCATTGGTTCGAGATTGGTGAAACTAGGGGATTCAGTACATGGGTTGTGCATGAAAATAGGTTGGGAGGTGTGTTTGCTTATTGGGTCTACTTTAATTTTTATACATAACTTTTGATAATTTGTTCAATGCACAAATGTTGTTTGATGAAATGCCTAAGAGACATTATATCTTATAGACTGTAATGCTTTCTAGATATGCTCAAAATGGGAACCAAAGTTGGGTTTGCAAGTGTTTTAGAGAGCTAGTTTGTAATAATATGGCGGTTAAGCTTAATTGGATTGTAATGGTGAGCTTTCTTTTGGTGTGTGGTTAATTGGGATGGTCAAGGCATAAGAAGAGTGTTCATGTATGGGTTGAAATGTATGTTAAGTGTGGAACATTTATTTATGCTCATAGAATTTTCAATGGAAGAAAGGCACTCTCTAAATCTATCAAGCTACACTTAGGATGAGAATTCGGTCAGTTTTGGTAATTATTTGACCAAACTGAATTAACCAAATCAAAATATAGAAAAATAAAATCGAATTGAAGTGTATTATAAAATCAAATCGAACAGATCTGAAAAATCAAAATTTTTATAATGAAAATGAAATCGACCAAATTAAATCTATTTTTTTAAATTAATTATTTTAGTATTTTTATGTTAAATTATTTAAAAATTAAAAATAGAATTTCGGTTTGTTCGGTTAATTGAATTTTTTAAATATAAAACCGAACTAAATTTCAATTCAGTTCAGTTTAGTTCAACAAAAATAAAAAAAATAAAAAATAAAATCGAATCGAACTAAACTGGGTCGATTCGATTTTTTATTTGGCCATATCGACACTCTTGCACACCCCTAGCTACACTCATGGAGAAGAATGAGCAAAAGCATTTTATAATGGCTATTATGGCTATTTTGACTAGTTGACAGCCACGCAAGCACTATCCAAATGATATTAACACCGTTATTTTGCCTCTATTACCAGAGGGGCTAAAATTATATGACAAACTTGATTTTATGCTTAAATAGTCTAAAATATAAGGGTTGTATATGCTCTTTGATATAACTACTAGGGGCAAAAGTACACCTTTACCCTATAAATAAAGGAAATTTATACATATGGTCTAGAGGAGCCCTCCTCTTAAAAAACTTTGTGCTTTTTTTTGTTCATAATTGAACTAAAATACTTAAAATTTAACAAGTTTTGAAGATAAAAAAGAAAATAATGAATATGTTTATTGATAAATGATCACTATGAATAAAATTCAATAGAATTTTATCATTTTTTTTTTTTGTTAAAGTGGAGAATTGGACTAAAAATTTTCAATTTTTATCATCAATTGATAATTGTTCACGATCATGAATTCTGGTTTATCACCAATTCAACCACTATTTATGTTTTTTTTTTTTATAAATGGATAAATCTCTTTACTTATATGATTTTGATGTCTAGTATTTCTTGAAAAAGTTATTCGATTAATAAAATTTGGCATAATTTCTATGTTAATTATTACATATTATATATTTTCATATTTTATTATTTTAAATTTATATTATTATTATATTACAATAAAATATTAATAAAACATAAAGTTTTAATTATAAAATTAATTTATATGTGATTTATTATTAATTCACTTATTTGATTTTTAAAAATATTACAAATTTATTAAAATTATTCATAATAAAATTAAAACATTTAAATTTTATTTATTATGACTTCACTATAATGTTATATTATTTTATAAAAAATTTATTATTAAATATTAGGCCTATTGGTCTAAAAAAATCCAATCCTTTACGACTTGCTGCAATTTTAGCCCACTTTTAAAATTTTGGCATATATGTCCTAATTTGTTAAATTATGTGCAATTTTAGCCCTAACTTGATTTTAGTCAAAATTAAGACTAAAAACTATGATGTGGCATCCAACTCAGCATGGTTACAGTGGACCCATATATGCTAACCTAAGTTGATAAACTTAACCAGGGTTAGATTAGCCTGACACAAATAAAAATCCCTAATCAAAATCCCCTTCCTACTCTTCATCTCCGTTTAGAAAAAAGAAAAAACTCAAAAACCTTCGTCCTTCGTTTTCGTTCATTTCTTCAACTTCATTCTTCGTTCTTTCCTTGTTCTCCTCTTCTTCTTCAATTAATCATCAATCTCAACTTAAAAATTAGGGTTCCTCTTATTCTTCAATTAATCATCAATCTTAAATTAAAAATTAGGGTTTGTGATGAATTCAATTAGGAATGCATCTCTGAGTTCACATGAAGGTAATAGTAGTAGGAGATTTTGTTAAACGCATCAAGTGGAGTTATGCTATTACACATCAAATACTAGAAAAAACCTGAATAGGAGGTTCTTGAATTGTCCATTTTAGGAGGTTATTAGGTTTGATAAATTTTGTTTAATGTATTTGTTACATGGTTAATTTTTTGGTACTATCTCTTTGTTGAAGATTCCTTGGATTGGTTAATACAAAGGAAATAATGTAATTCTTTTAAGTGGTGTGTTTCTGAGACTTCAAATGAAAATCAACATTGTTATGAGAAGGAGTTGGAGTTGAAGGTGGATTATATGGCTAAGAAACTAGCAAGGAAGAAAGTGCTTATTTAGAATTTGAAGGACGAAAAACTTATACTAATGCAAGAAATCAAACAATTGCAAATTATGCTTAAAGATAGAGAAGCAAGGGATAGAAAATTTGCCTTTACTACAAATTTTTGTGGGCATTCACTCTGAATTTGGGCATTCTCTAAGTAATATCTGATTATGAAACATAATGCCAAAATGCATTAGCAATTGACAATAACAAACAAACAATTTGTAATTTGTGAAAAGGCACAAAATGGTGAAAAATTTATAAATCAATAATTTCATTGATTTGTAATCTGTGAAAAGGCACAAAATTCTAAACAATTTATGAACTAAGAATATCATAAATTTGTAATCTATGAAAAGGCACAAAATGGTGCAATTTGTAATAGCAAATGGATAGTTTCCACACAATATTTGCATCTACTTGTGCTAAATACTAAAATATTTACATCTACCTATGCTAAATACCAAAATATGGACAGTTTTCATAAAATATATGGACAAAATCTTCTTCAATTTAGACTTCAAATTCTACTCTTAACTGTGGTTCATGAATTCATAATATTCACAAAAATAAAAACTCCTTTGCATTTCCCTTGTCCTTGGTTTAAATGAATGTTTAAAGTTGCTTTGCCTTTTTCTTTTCTTGGATTGTATTCATCCTTGTATGCATCCTTATCCTTAGTGTAGTCGCTTGAGATGTTGCAAAAGATTAACTTGGTATGGGTTAAGAGTTCATTGGCTGACTTGACAAACTTTGCTGTAAATTCTTGGCTGCACTTGTTTGACTTGCTATAACTGCAATTGTTGTTGACCCACTCACATATTGAACTTTAGATTCTCCTGGCATCTACATGCAATAAAACACAATTCAAATAGAAAAACTCATGTATGCATTCAACACATAGCAACACAAGTTCAAGTAGATAAAATTATAACACATCCTAACATACCCTGCAATATATGTTTCTTGTCTCTGAAAATATTCGAACTTTATAACCTTGCATTTTCTATGCAAGGAAACCAAATTGCATCAAAATTTATTTCAGTAATTATTAATGCTAACAGGTAGATTTGTTTATGCTTGATCAATGTTAAAACGAACTTAGTAATACATGTCTCCTTTCTTTTTGCTTTTATTTACTTGGAAAATCTTAATGATTACTAACCATTGTGGGTGCAGAAGTTATATGTGCATTGAGTGTATTATTCTTGCTTGGTCTTCCTACTTTCCTTATTTTAGAAGTTATAGGCGCATTAGTAGTGGTGTCTTTTATAGGTCGTCCTCTTTTACCTTGCATTCAATATACCAAAACCAAAACAAAGAATGGAGGCATAAGTTGATAACCAACAAAACAAATCAATATACTAAAACCATGCATTAAAGATTTTATTTCACCTTTGATGGTCTATGTACAAGTGGGCAATCGTTTATAGGGCAACCCTTCTTGTTATGACCAATTTAAAGATAGTGTTGGTTTACAAATGTACCCAACATCTTAAAGAATACATGATTTCTTCCAACTTCTTAATAACAGGTAGAGTTCTTACTTTACAAATGTACCCATTGAAGGTCTTTGCCATATTTGAGGTGACTACATCACATTTTGGCATTGTGCTAATAAATGCCCTATAGAAATTTTTAAGAGCCTACTTAATGAAATCATCATATGTAGTGAAGTTCAACTTCTTCAAAACTTCCATGTTTTTATTAAATTCAGCCTCATAATTTAAGAATACTGCTTTCCAAAATAATGCCTTCAGTTATAGACTATTATGTTTCTTCTTCTAATTTTAATGAACATGCCTTGCACAATTTTTTATGCGCAGCATGTGGAGCAAGTTCAGTTATTGCATTTATAAGACCCTGGAAAACAACAAGTGGACATCAATATTCAAATAATTTATAGCATAAAAAAATTCAAAAACATAATTTTAATAACACATTTATAAGTCACTGACCTTTTATTTGTCATTGACTAAAGTCAAACCCAAACCAGTTGTTACATTAAGGTCTGTGAGTAAGATATCTAAAAACCATTTTCATGTACTCTCATTCTCTCCCTCAACCACAACCCAAAACATAGGATACATCTAATTGTTCATATCGCTTGCAACTACAAATAGTAGTGCACTACCAATTAATGTCTTAAAAAATACTCCATCAAGACATAAGATAGGTCTACATCCATTTATGTATCCCTTCTTTAAGGCAGAAAATCCAACATAAAAGCATTTGAAGATTGGTTTTCCATCAGGCCTTGGTTCACCATTATGAAACATAAATGTCTTTTTTGCATCTACCCTCTATAATTTAGATTTATATGAATGCAGTTGTGCATAATGGGACTCTAGGCTACCCTTTAAAATGTTTAAAGCTCTTCTCTTAGCTCTGTAGCAAACCCATTTATTTGCATTTATACTGTATTTTTCCTTCAAGTCAATTATCATGTCCTGAGCTTTGTAATTCGGTTTCCTTCTAAAAATGTGTAGAAACTCATTTGTCGTCCAAATATAACTTTCTTGTCTATTTGTATCTTTCCTACTACAGTATGCTCTTCTTGATAAATCCTTATATTAAATGCATTATCCTTTCTATTCTTGGTAGCATATACTCTGCATGGACAAAAATCATCACATCTTACTTTTAATCTATTCTTGTTTGATCATTTCCATCTTAAATTATACCTATTTGATACAGCATATTGTTGAATAGTACACTTTAAATTGATTGGTAGACTAAAAAATCATGCCTGGTACAAACTTTAAGCTGTTGTGTCACATAAAGGATTGTAGATGATTCTTTCTTTTTATTTTTCTATTTTTCACTTTAAGATCTCTCTTACCGCTGTTGTATGGAGTATCATATCCACCTTCTTCTGATTCATCCTCATATTTACTATACAGTTTGTCTTCAGTCTTGTCCCGCTCTTCATCATTTATCCTTTCCCCCTGCCATGCTAATATTATGCCTACCTTTTCCTTCATCTAAACCCAACCCTGTACCATGATCAACTGGTGTTGTCTTAAATGCCCTCTTATTTTATATTGCTGCCAAATACTCATCATCTTCATTATTGGATCCATTGTTATAATTTATCACTCTATCATTTTCATAAGTATTGTCAACAAACACATCAACGATTTCAGTCTCTACATCTTTTTTTCCATTCATTTCTATCTCAATATCACATTCTATCTCAACATTACCCTGTATATTTTTTTTTTAATATTAGACTCAACAGTACCCTGCACATCTCCTACTTGATTACCATCACCATTAGAAGCACCAATACCCTTATCAATTACTTGAAAACCTAGTGGACAACTATCTTTATCTGTTTCTATGAAAACTTTCAAAAAATTAAAATCACCCTCTTTTCCCATATTTTTCTCAACTACTCATCACCATGGATTAAGGTTTGGTAATCCTATGTACTAGTTTGACTTTCATAATACCTGATCTTTGTAACATTCCCATATCCTAACCTTGCAACTAAATTCACCAGCTCCTCTTAGTTAATGAAAGCATGCTCCCTCCATCCACCTTTAATCCTATGCCCACCTCTATACTTCACCAATTCACCAACATTTGTAAATTTGCCTTCAACCCACACCTCCACATGAAAACTAAAACCTAAACATAAATCAATCATCAAGTTATATATCAAATAATGCAGCTTGTGTGTGTATAAGTCTTTGTCTATATATATATATCATTAACATATAATCCAATAAATATTACATTTAAAACCATTTGCACCAATTTCAAAGCCCAACGTTCAAAAAAATTTTCAAAAATTATCACAAGCATTATTGTAGAAAAATTAGACTTACTCTTTTTTTATCTTCTCTCCCTTGCCCACTATGGCTTTTAACGTTTCTTGTTCATCATCTTAACTTGTAGAGATTAAAGGAATCAAATTTTGAAGAACAAAATTACTTTTCAAAAACGGACATTATAGAGGCAATGAAGAAATAACGAAAACTTCGTTATAAAGAAGAAGAATGAAGATTGGTTACAGAGAAGATGGAGAAAGAATGAAGAAATAACGAAGTTGGTTTTTTTTTGGAGGATTAGAAAAGAATTAGGAATTTTGATTTGTTTAGCTTCTAAAAAACGATCTCATTTTAGAATTAGGAAAGGCTAATCTAACCTTGGTTAAGTTTTTCAACTTGGGTCAGCATATATATGGTAATAAGTCCACCGTAACCATACTGAGTTGGATGCCACATCATAGTTTTTAGTCTTAATTTTGACTAAAATCAATTTAGGGCTAAAATTGCACCTAATTTAGCGAATTAGGACATATATGCTAAGATTTTAAAAGTGGATAAAATTGCACCAATTCGTAAAGGTTTGGATTTCTTAGACCAATTGGTGTAAATATTAATGTTAGTTTAAATTTATATTATAAGTTTTAACATTAGATAAAACAAAAATATATCAATACACATCTAATATCTTGATATAATCTCACATTTATAATTAATACTTTCTTTTTTTGAAAATAAATACATCCAAATAAAAAAAATCATGCTTTACATATTCAATTTGTAACCCTAGTTAGAAATCTTAGGGTTAATAAAGTGAAATCTCACATGTTACATATAAGGGCAAAGGTTCATTTTTGCCCCTAACATTTTTAGTGAGGCTCGGATAAGCCATCTTTTTCTAGGGCAAATAAATACGACTTTCTTCAAAATAATGTTTTCAAGCCCCTGGTATTAACAGTGCTTAATGCTTGTTAGGTTTGTATGACATGGCAATTTTTTTTTTTTGTGACATGGCAATTTGGTCCCTTATAAACATTTATACTACATAACATTAATATACATCCACTTGTACTAAATATCAGTTCCTCCCCTAACCTTAATACCAAAAAAACAATGGTGATATCAAAACCACTTAATCCAATTAGTGGCTCTTGGTGTGTCTCACTTTGGTTTTGCAATCAAACTCTACTATTTTTGGATCTTAAAAAAGTTTTAGTTTTTCACAATCAACTTTTCTTTACTTATTTTGCCATTAGCACAAGAAAGTATGAATTTTCTAGGAAGTCCTTCAAAAGTTTCATCTCTTCTCATCTAATATCATCTACAGTAGCACTTACAGTGTAAGAGTCACTGGTGTCATGGAATTCGAGGTTCTAGAGGATAATGATTTGTTCTTATGTGGGTTTAGAGAGACAAAATCTACATCATGGCACAGTGATTCAAAGACAGGATTAAGCATAGAGTTTACACAACGACCTCTATTAGGGAAGGAGATTTCGTATTTTTTTAGCTGAAAATGGGGTTCCCATCCTGGTGATTGAGGTTTATATTACTAGGTGCTATAGTGGTGTGTCGGATTGACCAAGACGATTTTTGTTAGTCAGAGAAGGAGATGTTCTAGACATGGAATGATTGATGCGATTTCTGAGAATGAGCAGATGGAGATGGAACCGAATGGTGATGCATCTCTTCTTCTGGCCAATTTCAAGATCAATAATCTAAATTGAAATGCTTGGGCATTTGATGATCAGAGAAAAACAATCTACGGTGAGCTCTAGAAAGACCATTTTTTCAACAATTGATAAAGTGAGTTTCTTTTTTAACTGAGGTTGGAGGAGGAAATTGTGATTTTAGTAAAGAGGGTGTATGTTAATATTATTTAGCAGATATTTTTGAGGGATCAAACTGTCATGTCATAAACATTAACAGATGTTAAGAACTGTTAATAACCAAGGGCTTGAAAATATTATTTTGAAGAAAATCGTGTTTACTTGCTAAAAAAAAAAAAGAAAGGACTTATTCGAGCTTCACTAAAAATATGTTAGGGCAAAATGCACTTTTACCCTTGCTATATAAGTGCAACATTGAAATTGTTATAAAAAAAATGGTATCGAATATTACAAAAGAAGAGAGAGTAAAGTTGGCATCAAAGGTTAATTATTTGTTAGTTTCAATAAAAATGTTGGGTGTACGCTATTTTTTATTCACTTGGGTTTTGGTGATTTTCTTGTATTTAGGTGTAAATAATGGTGAAGCACTTTTGATTCTTTTCACAAAATTAAGGTTTCAAAATTGCTACTTCAGAAGTGGTCCAGTCCGTGGCTTGGCTTGGCTTGGCTTCTATGGTTTTATTGTTACGGTGGACCTCCATGTTTTGTTTTCAATTGTTTTTTATTTGTTTTTTCTTTTTTAGTTAATTAATATAACATTTGTGAGATTTGATTTGTTAAACCACTATATTCTTTTTATTTAACCAGTATATACACCATGTGTTTTGTTTGTGATTTTTTTTATTATTTGATATGCTTTTATAAAATAAATTGAAATTTTATATATTTGGGTGATTAAGCATTATTAAAAATATAATTTTTAAAATTTTTATGATATTTAAGTATACAAATGTTTAAATCTTGATTAATTTTGTATATTTATCATACATAGATATTAGTTTTTTTAAATAATTATCATGTTACTTTTTATGTTCATAAAAAAATATATCCTAAATCAAAAGATTATGTATATTGTTCCACTAATATTGTAAAATAGAAATATCATTGCAATATATTTTTTTATAGTGTCTCTTTTATTTATACTTTATCATCAGGCACTGTCTATCTTTAAACTATAAATTATCATTGTAAAATATACGTTATAAATTTATTTCTTATAAAATGGAATAGATAACCTTCATTTTTATGTGGAAACATGATATTCTTGATAAAAATATATTTTTGAAACATATTACCTGATGTTATTTATGCATGTATAATATTTTTATTAAATTTTCTGCATATTATCTTTATTTCGTTGCAAAAATTTATTAGATTTATCTCTAATTTATGATAAAACAATTCATTAGATAGCCAAATGTTTATTTATTGATGTATTTTATAATAGTTATTTGAGCTATTCATTGCCCCAATATTATAATTTTAATAGATATGACTCTTTTGAATATCAGTTTTAGCATGAGTTAATTCTACCAACATACTTATTTTTCATGAGCAATATTGATCAATGAGTTATATACTTTTTTTTTTTTTTTTACTAAATTTAAGATCATAGCATTTAGAAATTCGACAAAATTATTGGATAAATCATGTTATACGACAATTTTATTTAGTATTATTAAATTATCATATTCTATTAAGGTTTTTTCTATATTTTCTACTTTCCATAGAAACTTACTGAAAGAACTAGGGGTGTGAAGAATTCCGCACTAATTGAATTGAACTGATCCCACCTGATTTGGTTCAATTTGTTTATTTTCTATTTTCAATTTTATGAACCGAACTAAATTAAATTAAAATTGTAATTCGGTTCAATTCAGTTTTATACTAAAAAAAATTAGTTAACCAAAATAACTGAACAAATTAAAATTGTATTTTTTATTTTCTTAATTTTTTAAATAATATAATAATTTAATAAAAAATTAAAATACTTAATATTTATAAAAAGTCAGTTTGGTTCAGTTAGTTTAATTTTTATTAAAATTTTAGTTTTTTTAGTTTGGTTCAATTCGGTTTTAGTTTGATTTAGTTTGGTTAATTCAATTCGGTTGAAAAAAACTCCAAAACTAATCGAAACGACTAAATGCACACCCCTAGAAAGAACAATTTGATTTGACTTTCATATATGAAAAGAACTTTCATACTTTTATATTGTTCTAAATATATTTTTTATGAGATGTTACCGATAATTATTTGTGATCCCTATGATTTTCTTAGTTAAATTAATTTTAATTATTTTAATAAACTTTAACTTAATTTTTTTATGATAAATTCAATTTTTTATTTATCACTTTTTAAAAATGTTTAACTTTTATACTTCTCTCTTCTAAAAATATTTCATGTCTTAGCTTTAAATTATAATTATAATTAATCAATAGAAATAAATTTTAATTAAATTATTTTATGATTTTTATCATATTTTATTAAAACTTATCGTTATAAATTAAATTTTGTAGTGTTTTAAACATTTTTAACATGACTTTTTCTATCTTTGTAGTAATTATATGTTGATTTTGAATATTTTTATTTTAGTACTTCATTTTTCAAAAGAAAATTCTATATACTGGTTTAAAATTATAATTGTAATGAAGCATTAGATAATAAAAAAATAAATTAATTTTAATTATCTTTTAATAAATTTTAAAAAATATTGTCACTATAAATAAATTTTTCTCATGACTTTAGCCTTTTCAGTATTATTTTTCAATACTTTTTTAGTAATTATTATAACTTTTTAAATATTGTTTTTAGTAATTTTCTCTTTTGAAAAAATTTTATGTACAATTTTTTTAATTTATTAGCATAATTAATTATTAAATAATTTAAAATTAATCAAATCAATTTTAATTTTATATTTTAATAAAATTTGTCACCAAAAAGTAAATTTTTAGTATTTTTGACATTTTTAACATCATTATTTCTCTTTTTTCACTTAGTATACATTGTCTTTTTAGTATTTTTTAATTTAGTGCTTCTTTTAAAAAAAATTGTATATACTATTTTTATTTTACAATCATTTAATCATTAAATAATAAAAATTAATTACATTAGCTTTAGTTAAACTTTGATAATATTAGTTATTTCTTATTTATTAATTTTAAATTTTATTATTTCTCTCTATTAAAGAAATTTTCTATACTATTTTTAAATTATGATTATAATTAATTTGTTATTTAATTATAATTATTTTTCTATTGAACTTCAAAAAAATTCTAAAACTATACTATTTATTTAGTTTCAAGTAAAAGTTTATCTAATTAGATTAGGAAATATAACTTTATTTTTTTTTTATAAGAATTACCCTGGCCAGGGATCAACCCTGACCAGAACCTTTATTAAAATAAAAAAAATAAAATAAAAAAGAGTACAATCCAACCCAAGAGGGCAAAGAAAAATACAAGTCATGACAAGCAAAACTATCAATGGGAAGCACGAGAAAAAGCCCAAGTAGAGGGCCTGTTACCAGTTAAAACCACTTTCAGCTTCTTCTTCTTCTTATTAGAAACCTCTTGCCAAGGTAAATTATTTGCAAGGTCAGCCCAAGCTTGCTTACTAACCAATTCCAATTCGTTTTGGGCATCACGTTGCTCATTCGTTAACTCCTCATCAACTATAGGCAAAGAGGATAGCAAACTATCCTCAGTCCTAGTCAATTTTGCTGTGACTTTTTAGATTGCTCCATAAGATGACTTTTGAATTGGAGGATCATCATTATGATCCTGCAAAACATCCTTACAAGAAGCATGCTCCGCCATAAATTGAGTGTCAGAGAGTACAATCTCTAGTGACAAACCTGAATGAATATTCTCGTCTACTGTAACAGCATGTAACTGTGCTGCAAGCGCTTCATGCTTTGCCAAAATAGCATCGTTCTCCACATTAGAAGTTGCACCTTCCTAAGCTTTTACAATTGAATGCAACTTAGTGCCAATCATGGCTGCATCAGACCTGGTTTCCGGAGATTCTTGAATCGAAGAGGCATCATGAGTTGTTTCAGGTCTATCGTCATCTACTGGAATGGGTTCCAATTTTCCCGCAGAAAGCGAAGACAGCTGGACAGGATCAACAACGTTGTTTTGGGCATCTGGATCATCATTGGTGTTATCATCTTCAACGTCGTTGTAAGCATCTATCACCAGTAAATCTTTCTCAGAGATTGCAGAATGCAGATGTGAAAAGGCATTAACAATGGGAACCTTAGCACCCACATTTACTTTCGACTTCCAAATCCATTTTGGTTCGACATGTTTTTCAGGTTTCGAGCGAGGAACAACAGCTGGAGCAATCTTCTTTGTTAATCTACACTGTTGAGGACTGTGACCAATATTGGAGTATAAATTACAAAAGGATGGTAGATTTTCATACATAACCTCAATGAAAAAACTTTTCCCAATTCATTTAATAAGAAGAGTGTCTGAAAGAGAAGAAGAGAGATCTATGTCAATCAAAACTTAAGCATAATGGTCGAATTCTCCTGTTGATGTTGCATTGTCAAATTTCAAGGGAACACCAATACCTTTGGCAATCGAAGACAAAATCTAGGGGTGCCAGTATTCCCAAAGGAGCTAATAAAAATGAACCCAAGTTTGGGTGTTAATGGATTTCTGCACAAGAGGATTAAAGTCTGGCATCCAATGTTGTAAACTGAGGATGCCTGGCTTCAAATGAAAGGGAACCTCGACTCCAAACTGAGTTTTTCTCCTCACTGGAGAGAAGAATGACATAATAAAAACCCCTACCGAGAGAGATTAATTTCCAGGTGCTTTTAATGTTCCAAATTTCGGAGAGTTTTGTCTTCAAATATGTGTGTTTCCAAGGCAACTCCCCTTTTGAGAGAATTATACGGGCAATAAGAGCATGCTCACAGCTAGCAATCCTTTGCTCGTATAGGTCTTGATTGATTTTGATGGCTATGTATCCTCCTTTGTTGATGGCAGTACCCTCATCTGTAACAATGGGAGTGTTGATACTCAAATTTTGACGGTTCCCCAAAAATCCGATGATGAAGGATTCCTGTAGCTCAAACAGGGGGGAAATTTCTTAGGAAGTTTTCTCGAGCGTGCTTAGATCCAGAAACCCAAAAGAAACCCAAAGGAAACCCAAAAAATACCAAAAAGCAACCAAAAATCCAAAAAGAACCAAGTTGGGCCGAAAAAATGACCAAAAACAAGGAAAAAGCCCATGGGGACAGGTTCACCCACGAGTGTGGGTCATTTAACCTAGTTTGTTGGTCAAAATGACCCGCTTGCCCCTCCGTGGGTCAACTCGACCCATATATAAAAAAAATTGTTTTTTCTCCTCATTTGAGGAGAGAGGGACATTTCCCGAGACAGACACGATTTTTAGCTCTTTTTCCTCCTCCTAAAGCACTTGGAGACCCATTTTCTCTCAAACACTTAAACCAAAGAATCATTTTCTTTTAGGATTTAGATCCATAAATCCAAACCAAGCCACTTCTTAGTCAAAGCACGCATCAAGGGTAATCACTCGGTCCTTCTGAGGATCTCCTAACTATTTTCTAATAAACAACATCATTTTTATCATCTTATTCTTCTCCATCTTATTTCTATCATTTTTGCATTTTTATTTATTTTATTGTAAATATTTATTATTTGTGATAAAGTTATGATTTTTATGGTGATTTGAAGTTTGTGAATAAGATATGTAGAAGGAGAAGGAAGTTCGGGTTGGATCCGAGAGTGTTTGTATTCATTTTGCATTTTTCCACCATTTTTGCATCTTTTTCTCCATTTATGTAAAAGTGGGTATTTTAGTGTAAAGTTAGCATTTTATTATTATTTTTGCACTATTTTAATTTCTGCAGTATTTTTATTTATTTTTATTATTTCTCTGCATTTTTCTTTATTTTTATTGTATTTTTATCAATTTTTATTGCATTTATGCCTTTTATGGTAAATATGGCTTTTTTATCATAAAATCTCCATTTTTATGGTAAAAATATCTCCTTTACTATTTTAATATCTCTATTTCTGTATTTTTAATTTATTTTCACTTTTATTTCTGTATTTTTATTATTTCTTTATATTTTATCAATTTTTATTCCATTTATGCCTTTTATAGTAGATTTGGCCTTTTTATCATAAAGTCCCCATTTTTATGATAAAAATGTCACTTTTACTATCTTAACCTATTTATTTCTGTATTTTTTTTATTTTTATTAATATTTATGTATTTTTATAATTTTTATTGTATTTTTGCTATTTTTATTATATTTATGCTTTTTAGGGTAAATTTGATGTTTTTATCATAAAGTTTGCATTTTTATGGTAGAAACATCATCTTTATCATTTTAATTTATTTATTTCTGCATTTTTATTTATTTATATTAATATTGCTGTATTTTCATTATTTTTATTGTATTTTATGGCTTTTTATTACCTTTATGCCTTTTAGGGGTAGAGTTGTCATTTTTATCATAAAGTTGATATTTTTATGGTAGAAATGACATCCTTGCCACTTTAACATTTTTAATTCTGCACTTTATTATTTTTAATTATATTAATTGCATTTTTATCATATTTATTGCTTTCTTTGATAAATTCATTATTTTTATCATAAAATTGCTATCTTTATGGTGGAAATAATATTTCTATCATTCTTTTTATTATTTCACTTGCATTATTATTATTATTATTAAATATTTATTATCCTTGTCATTTTATTGCTTTCTTTGATAAATTTATTATTTTCATCATAAAAGGTAATATTTTTATGGTGGGAACAATATCTTTATCACTTTTATTATTTTATTTGCATCTTTTTCACTTTAAATATCTTTATGTTTATCTCATCATAAAAATCCCCTTTTTACATAATAAAAGTGATGACTTCACACTAGAGTATCCAAATTCCAAAACCTTGCACCATGCATACATTAGCATCTTTGTTTGCTTATGTGTTTAATTATTCCTTTATTTATTATACCAATTATGAATGAATGAAATATATTAAATTGTACTATATGTGATGTGTGCTTGCGTGTGTGTGAAAACTAACCTTTGTTTTGTAGGTTCATTAGAATAGGTTTATTTTATTTCCTTTTATTATTTTGATGTATTTAATAGAATAGGCTTTTCCAAGGCAATGTAATCCTTAATCCCAATTTTTCTATTTTTTTTATTTTATTTTCGATGTATTTATTAGAATAGGCCTTTTTTCTGGTTGTAATCCTTAATCTCTTTCCCCATTTTTATTTTGCTTATTTTTATTATTTCTTGCATGCTTGTGTGCTACGTGCTTACTTGCTTACATGATTACTTGTTTGGTTGGTGGATGCTTGCTTATTTATTTATTCTGCGATTTATGCTTGTCAATCCAACTATCTCGCGCTTTATCTCCAATTTAAGCTGACCAATGTTTGTATGTAGTAATAACGCATCATAAAACCGAAATTAGGTGAAGTAGTGAATAAATAAGCAACATGCATAATAAGAAACAGGATAAGTAACTCCTACCCCCCGAACCCGGATTCTCTGGTTATGGAAGTTATTTTTCACTTCTTCCCGATTCAAGTCGGGTGGCAACTCCAATCTACATGGCCTAATCAGGCAGACCCTCTAATAAACAATAACAAACGGAAATCCAGTAGATAGTCGCCATTTAGCTTGTGTGCCCCGATGCTATAAGCTCACAGATCCTATCATGATCATGACACTCCCCAACGGGTGATCACAAGGAGAGGTGGAATTTTTTACAACCATCGTGTAAGATGATTTTTCTGGGAAAGACTGATCCGATGGTGGCTTAGGAAGGGGTGCGAACATCGCATCATGACTAAGAAAGTCCATGATGCAAGAGTCAGGAACCAGGGCGGCCAACGCTGCCGCTTGGAAGGCAGGGTATGGAAGAGGCGACTAGGGTTCCAAGGAAGAGGGAACCCCGAACCACATGCTTTATGAAAAAGGAATTCAAATATAGCTTTATTTAAATTAGAACTAAATATAATATTTAATTAGTTTATGTTATATAGAATAGAAATTAATCTAATTAGAATAACAATTTAAGTTAAATTATAATTGTAATTGTAATTTAATTTAATTTCAATTGAAAAATTACTGAATTATTTGACTCTTATGTAATAAATAATACAAACCATTTTGTAAATTTGCATCTGATGTATGTAATTTTAACATATATTTTTAGTTGAATTTTAATGAATTATATGTAAATTTTAGGAGTTAATATTATTAGGAATTTTAGTTTAATTAGGAATAATTTTATTTTAGAGTTTTAGATTGATTTTGAGTATTTTGGGTTTAATTTTAGTTTAATCAGGATTGTTTTATGTTTAATTAGTTTTCCTATAATTTGTAGGTAATTTATCCAAGAAATTCCTCAAAAAATAAGCTAGGGATTGAGTATGGCCATGACATGGGCATGTTTTAGCCTGTGTATGCTGAACTTTGGGAAAAAGAGGCACAACTTATAGCACAACCATGTTGTACGTCGTGTTCTTCTCTACTCGAAAGTGAAGATTTGAAGGAATGATAGGCACGATTGGCACATGGGCTTGCTCTGGACCATGTTACTTGATATTAGAAAATGGAGAATTTCTTAAAGTTGTGACACGCCCTAAAGCATGACCGTGTACCTTGTTGTGTGAAAGCGATGAAGTTATGAATTGGAGTATGGTTTGAGGCGTGGCCGTGTGCCAGGCAGTGCCAAATAAAGGCACTTTCCTTTGAAGATAGGATTTGAGGATTTCGCGTGGAAAAGGGACTTTATCACTTAGTACTTATAAATAGGGGATATTAGGGTTGTTTATTATCATTCTACACTTTTGGGAGATTAGAAAAACAAGAACTTAAAGCATGGATCAAGGATTGAAGATTCAAGTGAGATCAAAAGAGTTTTTTCTATTTTCTTCTTCAATCTCTTATTTATTATTTATGTTTATAATTTTCATGTGTGTTCTTGAAGCCATATGTGACTAAACTAATTTTAGGGTTTGGAATTGGAGTTATTTTTCTATGTTGTGATTGAACACATATTTTTAGTTATTAAATTGATTTTGAGTCAATTCTATATGTTGTGCTTATTTCTTACTTTCATATTGGATCCGTTTAATTACATGTTTATGGGTAGATTAACAACGGAAGTTAGGAAAATTTGCTACCTTAAAATTCATAGGACTTGAATCATCGACCACAAAAAATAAACGAGCTCTTCGGGGATAAATAATTATTAAGGAACTTAATGAGTTTTGATTAACCTTTAACCATGGGAGTAAGTTAAATTTTAATCTTAATATTCTTAATTGAACTTGGGAAAGTCGTTAAGTAATTTAGAACAATTACCCTTAACTGAAATCATAAGAACTAATAACTAAATTGTTCATGATCGATCTAGAATAGTGAAACAATTTTCAAGCTCTATGTTTTATTAGTTAATTTTCTTTTAAGCATTAGTTGTTTTATTAGTTTCTTAATAATCATTCATTTAAATTTAATTTGCTAGCTAGGAAAATAAGTAGAAACGTTAGTAGTCAATATTCAATCCTCATAGGAACGATACCTTTCAACTCACGATTCGTGCACTTGCGAGTTTTGAGCACAACAAAATGTCCCCCTTCCATGCATGTATATATATTATAGATTTATAATTAAATGGATTAATTTTAAAAAATAAAGTCCTACTTGATCCTTAAAACTTGTAATATAATTTTAAATTCATCCAAATTTAATTTGGGCTATAATTGCTACTATAATTTGTCAACTTGAACATTTATACCAAGATGTCAAAAATATTTGAATTTTTTAGACCATGTCTAAAATATATGTTTTTCTATGATGAATTTAGAGAAATAAAAAAATATATATATTCTGGATTGTTGCTAGTAACACATTAAAAAAATGATAATTTTTTACATATGAAAGGAATGTTGTATAATAATTTAAATAAAAACTGATTAAAATTACAATAAATTATAAGTCTATTAAGTTTATAATATTGAATTATTATACAAATAAATAATACTTTTATTATTTTTAAAAAAATTATTAAATAATAAGAATATTATTTTATTATTATTATCAAAGTATATGATTAATGTTTTAAGTACTATCATGATTATGGTCAAGGGTAAATCGATCTAAATTATCTAATGCCACTTTTGAGATCAATTAAGCATACCAAAATTAATTATCACCTATTTTCATGGTCGATCGATTAATCAAGGTTCATTAAACTCTTTAACAATTTATTTAATCCCTAAAAGACTCGTGCACTTTCGTGATCGAATTGCTTGAGTCTTGTAAGTTATGAGCTACCAATTCATGCAATTTTTCTTGTCAATAAATTACTCACAAATATGCATTCAAGCATGCCTAAAATTAAATAAAAAAAAAATTAAACCAACTCACAAATTGGCTAAAGCTCAATTCATTGATAGAAATAAAATTCCAACAAGTGCTAATTTAGCTGCACAATTCAAACCTTAAATAATTTATTTGTCTAATATTGCCTCCAATGTTAATTAATATTTATTTTTTTGAAATTTTAATTTCTTTGATTTTTTTTTTAAAATCTAAAACCTAAGGTGCACTGATGTACCCGTCGTGCAACGATTTATATACATATAGTCTGTAAATAATTTTTTTGTTTATTTTATATTTTTAATAATGTAATTATAAAAAATAGGGGCATAATTAACATTAAAGGCAATATTAGAGAAATAATATAGGGCTCACTTTTTTAAATGTCTCTTATTTATTGATTTGGTGTATAAGTGGAGTCATACTCCAGCTGTAGGTTAGGATTTTCCTTTAAAATTCACTTTGGTTAATGAAAAGTTCAGTTCAGTTTTCAAGCTTCATTCACAAGTGTTTTTTGCCGCTGTTGTGAGTTGTTTTTCATTCCTATTTTCAACAAGGATTTCCAAGTAAATAACCATCACTACTACCAATTCATTTATTAGTTACAATATTTTTATGATTACAAAATTAATTGTCACAAAAAAATTATATAAGTGACAATAATTTTATGATATGTCACAATACTTAATTATTAATTTATCACTGAATATTATATGACAATACATTAAATTGTCACAAATATATTAAAATTTTGTGACAATTTTTCACAATAATGTCATTAATTATTATTATAAAATTAAAAGTAGAACTTTTTGTGACAATATTTTTAAATGTAATAAAAAATATTTTTGTGACAAGTTTAAATTGTCACGTAAAAGACATATTATTTAATATTGTCACTAAAATTTTCAGTTTATAAATGACTAATTTTAGTTGTCACCATTATAAATATAATGGATTTTTTTACGTTATAAGTTAAAAGTTGTAACGAATAAATTTTAATATTTGTGTGAATTTAATATTAGATTGTCGCAAAATATATTCTTTTGTCACTTTTAATTTTTTGTTATTGAATCCCACATTATTAGTAAGTAAACAAGTGATTCCAACTTTTCTCTATAAATTGTTCCAACTAAAAAATTATTATGTTGTTATTTTGTTATGGTAGTTATGATAACTATTAAATTAAAAGTTTTTCAAATATTAAAAGTTAAAATATTATATGAAAATTGAAAATAGTTAAAATTTAAATGATGTTGATCATGATAAAATTAAATATAAGAATGATGTGCTTATTAATTTATAATACTAATATATGATTTTTAATTTATGACAATAAAATATTGTCACTATTAGTATCCTTCCTTTTTTTTTTGACCAAACACTATTAGTATCCTTTGTGACATACTAATATGATCTTGATTAGTTAGTATAATTAATGTGACAATTAATAGTGTCATTGTATGTACTTTTTTGAACAATAATTATGTTGTCATGAAAAATAGTATTGTATTTGTGACAATATAATTTTTATGTGACAATTATAATTTTAATTGTTATAATATATGTTGTCACAAACAATATTTTTCGTGACTTTTAATTTATTGTCATAAAAAAATTTAATTAGTAACAATTTTTAATTGACACATTTTATAATAAACTTTTTGCAACGGAATATTATGTGACAATTCCGTGACAATTTTTATTGTCACAATTAATATATTATTACAATGTTACAATATTTGTGACAATTTTAATTGTAACAAATGAGTCATTTTGTTGTAGTGCATCACTGGTCACCACAATACATTGTACTCCGAACATCCAGTCATAACAATTCCTATGGCGAATGCAACCATTTGTAGGCTATGATATCATCCACGCATGCATCTAAAGCTCGTACTAAACAAAATAAATCCTTAACTTCAACTACTAGTGATTGATTATTGCATCAAGAAGCAGCATCTAAAACAGTTATAACAATTTCTCTTAGTAACATTAGAAGCTGTTTCATCTACAAAGTAAACCCATTATGTCCATTATGGGATCGGAACGTCTCCAAAAGAAGTGCATGCAGATATGAATCCTTCCTACAACAAAAGAACTAGAGCACCCCTTTCTTTCGATTAGGGCCAATATAATCTTAAGCAACAGTTGGTATAAAATTATGACATGTTTCTGCAAAAGAGAATGCAAAATACAGAATGTTAAGCATACCTTACATTCACCCAGTCCAAGCCATAAGCAGATATTAAATAAGTAGACATCCATAACTAGAACTTTTCTAAATTCAGCACCATTTATGAAACTGGTGAGCCAGCCCAATAGAACAAATCTTTCTCATCGGCCATTAGGCTCTGGAAGCCTAGGTCTGCACACCATCTGATCAAGAAACTTGGAAAGACGTAAATGCTTAGCAGCCCATTGCTCGGCCAATTTCTGCTCCTTCGCTTCTGCATCTCTTCTCAATTCACCTAATTGTTCCTTGTATTCTACTTCTATCCTATCAAGAGAAGCCTTCTGTTCTTCCCTAAGAGCCTTGATCTTTGACTCTATCTCTTCCATTTTCTCCCTCCTCCGGCATGACTTCTCTGACTCCAGCTGCAATTCTACCCTTCTTAGCCTCCAGGCAGCTTCCTTCTTGTGTGCTGCCCAAGCATGATGCCCTTCTTCCAGCTCTCTGCAACAATCCACCAACTCAGATATCAACAAGTTCTCACCACAACCAGGAACTGATCCATGAGATGGCAAACTTCCCAAAACAAGGGCGTTATCCGGTCCTCTCTCGGGCTGCAGCCAAGGGATTGGAGGAGGTGCTGCAACCGTTGAAGGTGAGAGGCTTAGGGTTACCGATGGAGAGGGTGGCCGCACAGCGGACATGCTATTGGAAGTAGTAAGCCATGGGGGCAGCAAGGTAGGTGCAGGTGCAGGTGAATCTGTATGAAGGAAACCCCCATTGGAAGTGGCCATGACAAATGCTGGGGCAGGGCGCTCTTTCACTAGCTTTTCAGCAAAAGTCTCTAGAATCCTGTCGTACTTACCCTCGTCAATAGGTTCTACTGTCTTGTTGTTTTCCTTCTGCTCTCTCTGCTGCTTCTCTTTGAACACTTCCCACCACTTACCAAGTCTTTTAGCAGTTCGGCCTGGAACTTCAGCAGCAATTTTCTTCCATTTGTTACCGTGTTTGGCCTGAAGTCGGATAACAAGACGCTGCTCTTCTTCAGTAAGAGAGCCTTTCTTTATACCAGGTTTGAGGTAGTTCTTCCACCTTTCTAAACAGGATTTGGCATCCCTGTTTAGGGGTGTGTTCATGCGCTGTGACACAAGGTTCCACTCCCTTGGACCATATTGTTTAACATATGTACGTAACAAAGCGTCCTCTTCAGCTCTCCAACGCTGCCTCTCCTTCATTTCCAGGTGCAAGTGCCTCTGCCCATTGCCTTAAACTCTTCATAATGTATCTGAAAATTATTCATGTCAAAATATTAGTCAGCTTTAATCAAGAAAGGATTCAACTGCAAACTAATAAATTGTTGGTTCTACAAACAAGGAACTGCGGCAGGATCAGCAAAAGATGAATATATAACAAGAAAAAGAACAAAAAAAATTAGCTACAGCATTGCATATATTTAAACAATAAATTATCAAACCAAAGTTGCTAATAAGTGCCATGCAACTCACAAGTACCACCTAAATACATAAGAAAGGCATTCGTACCATCACCTCAATCTCTGATACAAACACTGAATAGTGTGGATGGATTCATCTTATTGCAACCGTAAACAAATGAGACTAAGCACATCCATGGACATTGTTAGAACTTTAACAGCTCAAATAAATGCAAAACCGAGATGATTAGGATGTAAAAAGAAAAAATGAAAAATAAATTTTACAAGAGCATGACAGAACAAGGAACTCCTTTATTAGAGGATTGAGGTATCAATAATGCAGGCACAAAAAGACCATCAATGCATTGAAATAATCAACATGGTTATTTCAGCGTCAATGCATTAGAAATTGAACCAATGCCACATTCAGATATAGATACCACCCTCAAATATGTAATCAATATCATATTTAACTCACAGAATTCAGGGATAGCTCCAGTTAACACCAGAATAGTAGTGTAAACTAACACAAGTTTTGAACACTGAAATACAGATGGATTCCTATAAATGTATTCTTGTAAATTTAGCTGACCGTATTGGATCTAGCATTCAGTTAAATTTATGAATAAAGTGTTTTATCTTTTTTTTTTTTTTTTTTTTGGAATATTGGGGAAAGCAAATTGCTTTTGATGAGATTCCAACCTCAAAGGAGGTACAGTTTTTGGACCAAGCTTCTGTGATTGCAAGGGTATTAAAAACACAACCACCAATTTAACACGGTTAAAGAAGGTCAATTCTGATATCATCAGGGGAAAAAAATGAGAATTGGGTGAAGATAATTATTAGGTAAGATCTACACCAGAAGTCCAGAATCACTAAATAAAAAATCAAGACAATATTTTGAAGTAATATGCCAACAGACAAAAATAAACCTATTCATCAAGAAAAGGGTTTTTTTTTTTTTTTTTTTTTATTAGAATGAGCAAATGCAATAATGAATAGAAAAAGAAAAGCAATAACTATCATTATCAGGTTCCCTAAAAAAGCACAATAATAAACAAGAACAAAACCAAACTGAAAAAACTTGAAACAGAATCTCCTTAGTTGCTTTTGGACCTGTTTTAGCATTCTAACGATGCTAAACAAAAAAAAAGGGTTCATTCAAGAACTATATATTTTCCCAAACTTTCTCAGCAACCAAACACACTACTAGCAAGACGATAGCAACAAAGAAGGATAAGTTTTTTACATGATTAATTTAAAAAAAGAAAAAGAAAAAAAGGACTTACATGTTATCATAACGAAGTAAACGCGGAGGTTCTTCTTCGACGCATGATCTTCTACTTGCAATAAAACACAGTGAAACTAATAAACCAATGTAGCTCAAACAAAAATCTCAAAAAGCTTAGAGGCACACAGAGAAAAGAAGAAATGAGGAAGAAACTAAACAAGAAGTAAAAGTAGAAGCAGAAATAGAAAAGACCAAAAACCAGGAACCATACAAAGATGAAGAAGATTAGACTGGAGAGAGACAGGGAGCAGCAACCAAGCCAAAGGTGAGCTAACAGTAATACGTTGGGATCTGACAGACAGGAACCGAAAAAAGAGGGCACGCCAATGCTATGCTAACACCTTAATTAAAAACACACATTTTAAAAATATATATACATAAAATACAGTATTATTCAAAAAAAAAAAAAACTAAACTGGAAGAGAGTATATGCTGACGATTTCAAAGGAATGTAATTACGTCAGCTCATCCCCCCTCCACCACCACCACAGCTGCTACTGCTTTCAACAGCAGCAGAGTTAGAGCTAAGGTGGTGATGCTTTAACGAGAGTAGAAGAAGATGAAGGGTAGTGTAGTGTAGTGTAATGCACCAGCCACCTTCTTCTGCTGCTGCTGTTTGTTTGGAGTGATTTGATTTTATAACTAAATAATATTATAGATATGTTTCTTTTACTGGTTCTGTTAAGTGGGAACAAACAATAATAGTGTTCTATTATTTTAAAAATACAAAGCTATCATATAAATAAAGAAAACAGCTAAATCATAGCCGTCCATCAATTGCTCTGACTTTTCACCCTGACAAAATATTTCAAAGAAAAAAAAAAGAAATCGGAGAAGGCAGGCAACCCAAGGCAAGGGCAAGCACACACCTGGAGAGTCTAGTAATGGAATTTAGCCGATTTTTTAACATAACATTCTTGGGAAGCGTGACGGTACTACATGCACGTGTCAACTCCAACTCCACCTATATTATTACATAACCATACAATACAAATACATACTGAAAAAACGTTTTTCTTTTTTTTTTTTTCTTTTTTTTACAAAATAAAAAAATAAAAGTGGTCCCTATCATCCAATTATCTCTTTAAGGCCTTTTTAGCTTGGGTCAACTACAGTACACCATTAAATTGAATTAAAAAAGGTAGATAAAGTTCTCTTTTTTTCTTTAATAAGAATAGGATAGACACAAATGTGACTTCTTTAAATTTAAAATATTTTATTGTAAATTATAAATTGATTATCTTTTTTAATTTATAAAAGAAAATTTTAAAATTAGTATATAGTATTAATTAATACATCTAAATACATGGAAGACTCTTAAATTTTTCTAATTGAAAAATTTTTATCTAAACACATCTTATTACACCAAACTGTTATACATTAAATAAATTTTATTAAATGTTTTACATTCAATCAATAAAAATAAAATATTATTTTAAACTTTACATATCTAACCATTAAATATAATAAGGTGTAAAGAAACATTTCTTTCCCCCCACCACTTGATTCAAGTGGTAAGGGGGGAAACTCATGACCTTTGAGGTCATGGGTTCAAGTGTTAGGGACGCTGTGTTAAGCTACCCATCTAGAGTTGGTTAGATCCAATTACAAAATCAGCTCCATTTACAGGTCGAGGGTTCTGATCCCCTCACCTCCCTAGAAAAAAAAAAAAAAAACTTTTCTTTCTTTATTTTCACAAAAGAAAAAAACAATTCTTTACATTGAAGCATACATTTTATATCTTTTTTTATTTTTTGATTCATTCTTTTTTTTTTAACTTAATATGAATTTAATATTTTTGGGACGGGAATAGTAAAATTACTTATTAGTAGTTAGTATTTTAAAAACTATTTTTTACGAACCACCATTAAAGATGAATTCACAAGTCTAATGAGAGAAAGAGAAATTAAACAAAATATCTCTCCTTTCTAAAAGAATAGAGACTCTTAGAGCATCTCCAATAAGTTCTTTATCTAAGTAAAATTTTTTATTTTAAAGAGTGAAACTAAAAAAATGGTCTCCAATACACTCTCTATATTTTTATTTTAAAGTAGAGAGTTGGTTTGACTCTCTACTTGTAGGGAGTCAAACCTCACTTTCTACTCTAAAATATTTCAATTCCTCATGCAGAATATTAATTGATGTTTATCTATTTATTGAAAATGATTTTCTCTTTCATCAAATGGAAAAAAAAAATTAAATAAATAAAGGGAAATCTTGTAAAAAATAAAGGAGAAAAAAATTAAGCATTAATAATTATTGGATAAACCAAAATAAAGATTAAAAATATATAGTCTATTAGAGTTTTACAAATTTTTTCACTCTTTATATTTTTAAATTCCTTAAGATGCTTTTTATTAAGTAAAATATACTCTTTAAAATAAAAAGTACTATTAAAAATACTCTTACTACTTGAAATAGGTGTTAAAAAGTGTATTTTTGATACATTCTATGAATTCAGGCATGCATGAATTCAAAAAAAAAAGAATGCATGAAAAAATGCTGGTCCGCCTTTACCATTACTAAGTGGTAAGGGTTGAACTCATACATCTAAAGTCATGGGTTCAAATGTTTCTATGAAAAAAATTAAATTTGAATTATCCATCTTAAACTGACTAGTTTCAGTCATAAAATAGTTTTCTTAATTGGATAGAGGTTCAAATTTCCCTCTTCCTCCACCAATCAATATGTAATGGTTGTTAAAAAAAAAAAATGCTTAGCCGAAAAAACTAAAATTTTCACTGCCAGTACTGCCACTTTAAATTCAACCTTTACTTTTTAATCTTTTTCAAAGTTTTGTTTGTTTTTTACAGGGTTCACGCACTCTCCCCTCATCTCATCCAGTGTTTGTTCTTTTTCTCTCTTTGATGAAAAAAAAAATTAAAATATTAAAAGAAAAAACACTGTAAGGACGTGACTAGAGATCAAATAGTATATATATAAAATAAAAGAAAAAAAAAAGGAAATAGAGTTACAGTGTGGTGTATTTATGAGACGCGCGCACACACACTTTTACTGCTTCTTGTAATTTAATCATCTAACCGTCCATTCCGAATAAGATTGCGATAGTCAAATCTGCTGATCATCTTCTTCGATGCTATTGCGAGCACTTTCGTTTGATAGAGAGAGTCCCGAGAATGGGAAAATTCTGATGCTGATTACGTCACAGGAATAAGGAAGGACAAACTTAATCACAACAGTAGGCGGCAAAAATAAATAAATAAATTAGGATATGTAAGATGATGCCACGTGGATATTCACTAAATAAACGAAAATGGTGGGACCCAGTTTGTGTGGCGGAGGGGACTGTAGTCCGGGTTTCCCGGCATAAGGAGACGAAGCTGATTGAGACGGGACGTTCTGCAGCGCTCAGAACCCCGCTACCAGTCTGTCAGTGATACGTTACGTCCTCTTTTTTTATTTTTTTCCTATTCATCCTCTTCTCTTTTCTTTAAATTTATATTTATATATGTATCTGTATTTGTAGATATGTAAATGCTCCGTTGTTGTATTGATGGGTGGGGTTTTTTTTTTTTTTTTTTTTTTTCTTGTCTTTCAGTTCTGAATTTTCAGAGTACCAATTACCAAACCAAAATCAGTTCTCTACTGCCCTATCTCTTTCCTTTCTACCCCTCAAACTATAGTTATATTCCTCAATTGCCTCCCTTAACCATTTGGAAGTTTTTTTCTTTCTTTTTTTTTTTTTTTTTTCTAGCAAAATGGTTTCAACCTTTTTTGGAGCTAAATAAGATTTACGGAGAAAAAGAATAAGAACAAGCACCATCAATTAACAACTATAGAAGTTGTTGAAAAGCTACACCATGAAAATTAAAATTTTGAAGTAATTTGTGAACAAATTTAAGTAATTCATGTGTAATTCTATTACCGTCTTGTGGTAAATCATCCTCCTTGGCTTGTAAATCCTCCTTATGACTTGATCAAAATCTTGTACTCTGATGCTTCGCGTTAATAATATTTATATCCTTGTTTGTTTGTTAAAAAAAAAATCGATATATGCCAATTATTTTCAACAACTATGCAAGTTGGTGCAATTTAAGAGCAAAAAGGAGATCAAGCAGGTCTGGACCTGCCATTTCTCTCCAATTTGTAATTAACCAAAAAAATTAAAATTTGTCAGTTTTAATTTTTTTTTTACTTAAAATTTTTAAATTAAAATCAATGCTATATGTAAAAGATTAAACTAAAACACGAAATAAAAAATAATTTTATTATATGACCTTCAAAATATAGAAGTAATATTAAATTTAATCATGGCTCCCAATTTTAATTTTACATAATCTTAACTATTAAAATGTAAACTTATCATAATAAAAGCACAATTAGATTAATTTTTTTCTAGCTTGACCATCAATTTTTATTTCAACTTTAATAAATATCTATTACATATATTTAATAGAGTTTTTTTTATAACCGAATTTAGTGGTGGGAAAAGAAGTTTTTTTTTTTTTGCAAAGGGGAAAAGAAGTTAATGCAATGAAAAAGTGAAAAATTAAAGATTATAATACTAGTAGGTGGAGATTTTTGTATTCCATTTTTATTTTTTAGAATTATAAATTACATAATTATTCTTTATTGAAATTTTTTATTCTTTTATTAATTACAATTACTAAATCATTTTTTTTATTTTCCTTCCAAATTTATTATTTGATGTTTAACATTTTAAAACTATTTTCAATTGAGTTATGTTTTTCATTAATAAAATTTAATATAGTCAGTTATTTTTTATAAGTAATATTTAACTTTTAATTTATCTTGATTGTACAATTTGCACTAATTATAGTAAATAACATCTCTTTTTTTTATGAAGAGATTTTTTTAAAATATCATATGAACATAATTTTATTTTTTTTTATCATCATTTTTAAAAAATAATTTAAAATCAAATTATGTGATTAAAAAAATATTATAAAAATTCAACAATAATTCATCATATAAAAAATATTCATAAATTCAATGAATAGAGTTAAAATCAATTTGCATGTAATTTAGATCAAATATATCCCAACAAATACTCTAATTAAATTATACTACGAAAAGTCAATTTGATAAAATATATATATATATA
>CATIWK010131120.1:0-10137 GCA_949634005.1 Mallotus japonicus | reverse complement strand
CTCTGATAAAAGAAAGGAAGATGCAAATGAGCTTACATGTCATTACCTATTCTTCAAGTTCACTGTCAAGTATATAAACAAGGCTGGTACCATCTATAATCAAGGCCACTTGGCTTGCAGAAGCTGCAGAACTTCCTTCAGTGTTTTGTGTTGTCCCAGGCCACTTGACTGACACATCATCGGTCAAATCTAAAGGAGAAGTGGAAGTAACCGACACGTCAGCTTATTCTGTTAGTGTTAACGGCTTAGGACTAACGGTGCAAATTTTTAAAAGTTAATGAACTCAATTGAAACAATTGAAACTTATAGGACTTAATTGAAAAAACAGCCTAACTTTTAGGACTTATGAAGTCATTATCCCCATTAAATAATGATAATAGGGATAAGTATAAAAAAGTACCATGTGATTTAACACTTTTTCACTTATGGACCTGTGATTTTTTTCGTAACGCTTTAATACCCTATGATATTTGGGAATGAAATAAATTCATTAGTGGAATTGAACCTTTAGTTAATCATTAGCTTACCATTGAAAATAAAAAAAAAAAAGGTGCATAATTTAGTAAATGGATAATTATTCAAGTTACAAGGTAACGATTATACATGTTTTTTTTTTTCACATTTACTGCTTCTAACGTTTGAAAGTTACAAAAATTTTGATTATTTCAAAATTCAAATTAGATGAATCTCATAAAAATAATAAAAATTTCTTAAAGTCTATTTCTTCATAAACAAAATTTGAATTTTGAAATTTTATTTAAAAATTCTAAATTTTTCGCCATTTCAATGGGTAGACCTTAATTTTCGAATCTAAATTTTAATTATACAATAAATAATTTTTTGACAGAAATATCCCTATTGAAATTAAAGAGGAGAGGGACATAGGGATCCTACCCTCCAATAAAGATCATTTTGATGGGTGTTAATATACAACAAATAATTGCATACATGAAAAAAAAATGTTTATATACACGTAGGTTGACATGCTTATTGTTTGGCTTATGTGCCGTCTAAAGAAGAAGACACAGTCAAAATTGTGTGACATTAATGGCCAACTCTTTGGCTCTTTGCCAATATTGAAAAAATTTGGACAATTAGTATCTGCCGGCAATGGTTCCAATCATTAATGACCAAGTACTATTTTTCTTACCAACAAATATTGCATCAATTCGCAGGAGTTATTCTCGTTTAAGTAAGGTCTCGAGTTCTAGTCTTGGTGTATGTAGCCGCGTTAAATTAGTTGTTAGAAGACATTTGCCGTCCTGCCCGGATCGAACCAAAGTCCAATGGACTCTGGATACCGGATAGTTCAGACAAAAAAAATACTATATTTCTTGAGAAAAGTCCATGCAGATAGGGAAAAAAAAAGTATGGTGAAGAATAATGCAAGAAGATAGCTAGGCTTACATAGTTGAATAAGGTACATTTTCTCTAGACAAAGGAAATTATGCTAGCTTTGATCATAAGATGAGGAAACAGTACAGCTCAATGGCTGCTGAGCCACCATCAGTTATGGCAGATGCACCATCACCACTTCAAGGGTCTTTGGCTCATTCAAAAAATAAACATATACTGGGAGCTCTAATCATTGGCACTCTAATATTCTCAGTTGCTACTTCTTTATGTTTATTTTTCAGGAGAAGGCTCTTTCCATATTTTTGGCAAAAATGGAAGCATAAAGGTTAATAATAAATCTCCATTAATGTTCTTGTTCAATAGTATTGAATTGGTTGCATAGTGATTTTATATATGTTGTTGCTTAATGAAATGTGTTAATTTTATGTTAATTATATGAATTTTATCTACCATTTAGTGACCATCTTGTGATTGAAAATCAATTAGGAAATTTGAAGGCTGAGGAATTATCACTGAGGCTATTTCAGTTGGAGGAATTAGAGAGGGCTAGCAATAATTTCAGTAATGATTGCTTGTTGGGTTCTGGTGCATTTGGCAATGTATATAAAGGGACTTTTGAAGTTGAAGGTACTCTAGCAATCAAAAGAGCTCATGCTGATTCATTCCAAAGTGTTGAAGAGTTTAGAAATGGTAATTATCAGTCCACTTTCTCAATTTTTATGTTCATATTCATAACTTTGTTAAATTGGAGAAAGTATCCGCACACAATTGTCCGTTCAAGTGGCAAAGAATTTGAATTATCTCCAGCAAGATCCCAAGTTCTAAGCCTTGTGTATGAAGAAACGGTCACTAAGAGAGCTTTGCCCCTTTATGGAGTTCATCCGGCTCGAATTTCCGAATAGTTGGGGTTCATATGACTACTTGGTATTGGGGCATCAAATGTTATATATATATACACACACACAACACAGAGATTGATCCTTTTTTCCTTTTGTTTTGTTGTAACAGAAGTGAAGCTACTTTCCAAAGTTAGGCACAAAAATCTTGTAGGTTTGGTGGGATTTTGTGAAGAAACTGGTAAGTAGTAACCAATAAGATCATGTCACAATTACTGATACAAGTTATGCATAACACAGAACCATACTTTTATTGCAATAAACATAACACTGCCCTCTATTTTCAGTACAAGATACTAAATATATGTCCAATTGGTGCTTCAAACAGGAGGCAGGAAGGCAAAAGTCTTGGTCTATGAGTTTGTTCCGAATGGTTCGCTGCTCGAGTACATTGTTGGTGAGATACCTTTTTGAGCATTTCTGCCACAGTTTCTTGTTAAGCTTCCTAGATAGATAATGTCTGAATCACAGGAATTGATGTAGGAAAAAGGGAGAGAAGCTTAACTTGGAGGGAGAGAGTTAACATAGCCATTGGAGCAGCTAAAGGTATGCTTTTCGCTTACAACAAATCTCCCAAAAACAAACTGCAGCAAATAATCTGAGTGCTCATGTAATTGCTGAAAATTTTGCAGGAATAGCTCATCTGCATGATGGAGTCAAGCCAAGCATCATACATCGAGATATAAAACCGAGTAACATCCTGGTAGGAAGGAATTTTGAAGCAAAGGTTTCAGATTTTGGACTAGTGAAACTGGGGCCTATTGGAGATCAATCTCATGTAAGCAGCCAGATCAAAGGGACGCCAGGATACCTTGATCCTGCTTATTGTTCTAGCTATCATTTGAGTCCCTTTAGTGATGTGTACAGCTTTGGAGTTATACTCCTGCAACTTGTTTCTGCTCGGCCTGCCGTTGATTCAAGCAGGAATCCATCAAACTATCATATAATCGAATGGGTAAGGAAAGTCTCAGAAGTAATTAGCTTCCATACATTTCAACCAATATATGAAGCAGAGGATAACATGTGCATATGTTGGAAAATTGCAGGCAAGGCCTAGCTTAGAGAATGGAAACGTTGCAGAAATATTAGATGCAAATCTTCTAACAGGACCTTGTAACATGGAAATGATGCTAAAGATGGGGCAACTTGGTCTCAGATGTGTAGTGCAAAGTCCCAAGAACCGTCCGACGATGACTGAGGTGTGGCAAGAACTAGAAGAGGCTTTATATTTAGCTGATAGCTTCATTCACAAAGACCCTTCAAGACGTTCTCAAGAATCATCGGGCAGTAGTTCTTACCGGAGGAGCGAGCATGGACATAGAAGATCAACAGACTGTGAGTCTTCTCAAAGTTTTGTCAGCATTGATGGTGTTGGGTTTCAGAGGTTTCATATAGAAATGGATAGCCTCTCTTTTGAAAGCACAAGCTTGAGGTGCTTCGAGGCTAGCAGTGTTAGCATCGACATTTGATAAAAACAATTTAAAAGGTATCAATGAAGAAACAAGTAAAGGAGATACCAGTTGAACATGTGTGAGTGTTTGTCTTTGTATCTATAAAACTTTCATTAAGATTATTGGTGTGAATTAAATCTATGAAAATATTAGGAAAAAAAAAATCTTTTATGGTTAGTTTCAGACTTTCAGTCAGGTGCTGAAAACTTGTGCTTTTCAGCTTCTGTAAATATACAAAAGCCAATACAAAAATACAAGATCACATGTTATAGACAGGAAAGACCTGTGTTTGATCCCAACACTATTTACAGGTAATATCACATTAAAAAGAATGATAATTACAGGAAAGTACTCATTCCAAATATTAGAACAAAACCATCAGAAATCAAAAAAAAAAAAAAAAAGGTGACAGGAGAGAAATGCTTCCCTTAGAAAGCCTGATATAACCTTGACAAAGTTAAAGAAGAGAATGCTATAAATGCTTTGTCAGAATATGACTATACACACTACTTATCTATGAGTAATAATCAAAGACTGAGAGACTTGAGATATTGAATTTCGCTTGTTCCTTTCCACTTGGAACCTAAGAGAACATCCCATCTATATAGGATATGGAGCTATCATTCTTCTCGACTGTCTTTGCATTTGCACTGTATGTTATAAGATCAGTATACATTTTGACAGATGCTCTAGAGAACTCCACCATCGACTCAAAGACTGAAGAAAATCCTGTCTGAAATCCACTTATGGTGATTTGCTGGGTCTCCTGCATGCTGGTCAGGTGCTTTGTTTTCTCATCATCTAGCCTATTTCTGAATGTATCCAATGATCTTTTACCTTCAGCCAAGTACTCTATGCGATTACGCACACTAACCTCTTTTTCCTGCTCAGATATCTTGGATGCAAGGACCCTCCTCTCGGCTCTTTGAAATGCCAAAGCCCTTCTGTCGAGCTCTTTCGCTAGGCCATCGACCTTCCTCTTTTGCTGTTGCTCTTTTCCTTGTTGACTCCACAGAGCATGGATGTCCTTACCGAAGCTTTTCATGGCATACATTACAGCATTATCTGGCAACTTATCCAGCCAAGCTAACCAGTTATGACAAGTTACTAGTAATGGAGGCCCACTAATACTACAAGGTGGGAGTGAATACTTTCCACTGGAGTACAATTCAACTTCAGGAGCAATGAACTTCGAAAGCCAACCACTCAAAGCTTCAATATAGGATCTCTGTGCAGATACATATGCTGCAAAGCAGGTACGCCAATTATCAAGTTCAGCCTCAAGCTGAAGAGTGGCAAGACGATGAGAGTCATTAGAGAACTTTCCATAAGCTGGACAGTTAAAGAATTTCACTTCAAGCATGACTCGGTTTTGTGTTTCGTGTGATTCCAACAGCATCTTCCAGTTTGTCATTAGACTGCAGAAGTGGAAGAATCAAGTTAATTAAACAACTAAATCTTAGCTTCATCCCTCTTAATTCTTGCATATAAATTTTTATTATCTTGTTTCTTACCCATGGAGCAGCTCAACAATTTGAGGCTGCAACTCTTCATCCCTCAATTTCTCTATTCTGTTGGAGATTGACTCTACACTTCTTATTGCAACTGAGATCCTGGAATGTAATTCTTTTACTTCATCTGTAGATTTATCCAGGGAGTAGAGGCCTCTCAGACGAGAGCATTTACGCTTATAAATTTTCGTGGTCTGATCTCCAGCCTGAGAAAGCATAACGTGTCAGGATTTTCTTTTCTATGTAAAGACTGTAATAGTACCATAGCATCATCAAACTTCAACATTGTCAAGTACAAGAAATGGCCTTGCCCATCAACATTCGCTAAAAGTCACCAAGGAAGGAGCATTGTTCATAAAACATACAATAAATTAAATGGGGATAAGCTAGATGGGTGTCAATGTTAATCTTTTCAAGCCATTTTTATTGATTTAAGCAAATACGAGCAACTTGTAAGTGTTGAACATAACTAGCATAAACAAATAAAACAGAGAGAATCAATATGATGGAGTCATAATTTACCTTCACCTCCTGGTAGAGCTTCTTTTCCCATGCATATAACCTCCCCAGAGTCATTGAGTGGCTCCCTGCTTCCATACCAAAATCATCAAATAGTTCAGCCTTGAAATCTGTCCACACTGAAGAATTAGTTGAAGAAGAAGGTGTGAGGATGCTTTTGCTGGAGAAAGACCGGGACGATGTGGACCGGTGCAATGTAATTGACTTGATGAGCTTATTTGAGCTCTCTGCATTCAAACATCAAGGTTGAACTGGTTAAGTAATTGATATTTAACAGTTGAGACAAGAACTTGAAAGAAAAAAAAAGATTCTGAGGACAATAATTGCCAAATGAAAAACTAGTTTATGACACTTCTGAAGCCAATCAAGCACATTTCATGCCAAAACTGACAGCATAATCTAGTGGGCAACAAAGATAATTAAAGAATCTCTACATTTATACATTTTTTTCCTGTGTTCGCATTTCGGATGTTATAGAATGAGATGGGCACAGACAGTTCACATGCTCATTCTCACTGGCAACTTGCAGACTGATGGAAACAAAGTTAAAATTTTTCTCACCAAACCATATATATACATGAAATGCAAGCAATTACATAAAGCAGAAGAATTAAAAAAGCCCACCTTTGATTTCCTCTAAACCAGATTGCAATGGTACTTTGTTAGCCTCTAGCATCCTTGAAATATCCAAACCAGACTCATGAGACCTTAAGAAATGGTCCTCAACATCTTTCAATGCTTCCAACAATTCCCTGCCACTTGTGGGTGTATCAATCACTCTTAGCCCCTTACTCTCCTTCTGTTCTACATTTTCATCGTTTTCACTTCTAGCATTTGCAATTCCACTCTTCTTACGACACAAATCATCATTTTTCACATTCACATCATTAACTTCATTCACTGCATTCTCTCCATACTCTTCCAGCTCTGGAATACCTTCTTTCTCTCTCACAGCCCTCAAGTCATCATCAGAACTTCGGCTAAATCCATTCAACATCTCTGATCCCATTTCATCAAAAGAGTAAAAGAAGTCCCACCCAAATTGCCTATTTGGTGATCGCACTTCCGGTGGACCATCCTCACCACCATAAAAATGCTCACAAAGCCCTTCATTTTCACTTTCACTTTCACTTTCTTCCTCAGTTTCCTTCTCATTATCATCACTATTCTGTTGGGTTTCTTCTATTTTTTGCTCTAAATTAGAAGAGGCCAAAGAAACTTTAGAATTAGAAGGCTCGCATGCAATAGTTTCAAGAGTAGTTTCAGTAGGTCTTTGTTGAAGGAACATTGGGTTATTAGGAATAGTCTCATTGGAACCACCATTAGTATCAGAACAAGAAGGGAAAGTGATGAGAAAAGGTGAAGAAGGTGAAGAATGTCTAGCAACAAACAACCTCAAAGCCATTGCAACTGCATAAAGAGACTGATTATACTTAAACTGAGCATCTGCAAAGGCATACCTTTTCTCCACAGCCAATTTAAGCAACCTTTTTCTTTCTCTACACAAAGACACTACATCATCTTCTTCATTTTGCTTTGACAAGCCACAACCCATCTCTAATCTGTCTATGTAGTGTGATTTCTTGATGGAGAAAAGAGAAAAACTCTTGTCTTTTGTATGTGAAAAAAAAAAAAAAACTAATTTTGCTTAAAAATGGATGATAGCCAGCGCAGATAAGTGTATAACACAGAGAAAAAAAATTAAAGAACAAAAAAAAAAAAAAAAAAGAAGGAACTACACACACACTATCAAGTATCAAGTAGTAGCAGTAACTGATAAAAAGAGAGCACTAATGGGTGAGTAAAGAAAAGGAAATAGAGTTGGAATTTAGCAGAATTGTGTCTCAGTTTTCAGTAAAAGTTGAAAAAGCACAGCTGGGCAGTGTCAGAAAGGATTAGACAGATAGCCAACCAAAAGAAGCCTATTGGCCACCAAAAAAAACCAGTGCTTGTGCTCACTAGTCATTACAAGTACTATAGTACTGCTACTGGGTGCTTGCTTTTGCAATTGCTTGTTTAGCTTAGCTGCTGTTTAAAAGGGTTCCTATGTGTAACAGTGTTGAAAAGTGTACATTGTCTAAAACAGGATATCTTCCATTAATTTCATTGCAAAATGCAGAGGAATTTTGTATGGATTTTTTTGTGCTTTCTACTGCTAGCTGCTGACTGGTAGAACTAGAAGGCTAGTATAAGACAGTCAGTGTATATGAAAGAGACATTGTCCAAAAATGTCTACTTCACCTTAATATAAAATAAATTTTCTTGCTTTCTAGTATTGTCACTTGCTATGGTGCCACTCACGAGATTGTTTTTGTAGTGTTATTGATCTTAATATAGAATCCATATCTCAATGTTTTTCAATGCATAAAAAAATCTCCATTATGGATGGAATATAAATGTGATATTTGTTCAAAAAAAAAAAAGAATATAAATGTGATATGAAAAACACTTTTTTTTTTGTTAATTGAAGTTGGATTTGAGCTTGCAATGCACAAATTTGGAATACCATTGATTCATGTAGTTATAAAGGCTCCAATTATTGATTTATGTGAGGGTAAAATTTTTTTAAAGTTTATTTTTTATATATAAAATTTGAATTTAATATTTTATTTAAAAAATTAAATTTTATACTATTTAAACCGACAAAATTATGGGATAATTTTTGTTTAAAAACAGAAGAAGAAGAAGAAGAAGAATGCAACTAGCTACCAACCATAAGAGGCAAAGAAAAGGTCAAAGGTGAGTCATGATTCATGAGTGTGTTTGTGGAGAGAAGGGAGCTTCTGATATGGTAATGTAATAATAACCAAATCACAAAATGTTTGTGGGGTTTCTGTTCTTCTAATAATACAGCAATCATAGATTCATTGTTTTCCTTTGCCAAATGCACTTGCAATGCCCATTAATTCTTTACCCTTTTTTTTTTAATTTTGTAATTAGAAATGTAGCTTTAAATGGGGCCAAAAATTTTGACTAAAGGCTTCAACCAAGGCAAACTATCTATATACCCTACACCAAGAAAATTTGGTATATTATCTATACCTAATCACAACATCTCAATTAATAACTTGTTCCTTTTTGTTTAAAAAAAAAAACTTGTTCCTTTAGAAAAAAACATTTTTTTGAATAATATTTTTATATTAAGACTTTTGAAAGGAGATCACGACGGAAGTAGGAAATTAAATTTATGATCTTACCAATATCATGATCTCCTAATAGGATAGTAAACTATTTGTCCTAGGCAGATTAGAAAAAAAATATTTTAGCAACATGAATTTCAACCATTTTAGAGTAGCTAGATAGATTTTATAAAGAATAAATCTTTTCTAATATATATTTTTTTATATAAAAGGCTTGAATGTAAAACCTTAATTAAAGAATTCTATATTGTTCAAAAGTTTATCTTTTTTACTTTCTTTTACATTAAAAAAATTAAATTAAAACAATAATAATGAAAATTTTTCTGCAAGCTGGTAGTAAAAATTATTCTTATATATGAACATAAAGGTCCATTTTGTAACTTATTTAAAAAAATTAAATTAATCAAAATGTGCATGTTTTTATTTATATTTTCTTAATGTTAATTTGATTATTGAAGTTCTTTTAAGGAAAAAAATCATTGAAATTTTATATATTTTTTAGTTTTTTTCTATAAATTTTTACAATAATATAACTCAGAACTGATTTAAATAATATTTTAAATTCCAACAACGAGATCATCATGTTCACACTTGACGTTGAAAGTGTAATTTGATCCTTTTAAAAAAAAAAAGAATTGAAACAATGCAGGAACTGTTGTTGCTAAAGTGGGGCAGAAGAGGATGGCAAATAAGAATAAATGGTGTTATTGTGTTGAGAATTTTGCCAGTGAAGAATGATAGAAAAAAGACAAATACAAAGGAGTAAAGAAGTAGGCCCTCTCTCTCTCTTAGATTATTATGAATTGTGAATGTGGAAAAACAAAAAGAAGAAAAAAAAAAAAAGCCAATGCTTTATTTTTCACTTGGAAATTTCTTTTTCACCACTAAAAAGATTAAAAAAAATACATATTCTCTTATGCTTTGACTTAGTTATCACGATTAGGGACATTTTCTTAAGCATGAAGGTCCGAAGGGAGTGGGAATTCGAATTTTTATTTTTTATAAATGCTATATCTCGTGATGGAATGAAAAATTATTCTATTTTAAATGGACTGACCAAAATTAGAGACAATTAAATTAGAAATATATAGTTCATTTCAAAAAAAAAAAAGAATATATAGTTGGTATTTTTTTATAATTAAAAGGCGTATAATCATATAAATAAATGATAATTTAGTATATTTAATAAATTATTAACCAGCATTATTAGACTTAAACCAATAAGCTGAATTAAGCATAAATAGCGATAAAATTAATTTAATTT